>BBXU01000138.1:0-50707 GCA_001598975.1 Parachlorella kessleri
CCCCCCCCCCCAACGGTGAGGCCTAGGGGGTTCCGTGTAGGGGCCCTTGCGGCGCACGATGATCACGGGATGTGGCTGCCTCATATACCATTACAAGAGACAAGGCAGGCCAGACGCACTGGCGTGGCTTCTATCCCACAATGACCAAGAAGAGCTAACAACAGACAGGTTCTGGGCAGTCAAAGCACTTGCCTTGGCATTCTTCCAGTTGGAGATGCAGGGCGGGATCTTCCAGTCCTGCTGGTCCTTCACCGTCAGCGGCCGAGGCGGCGAGTGCATGACCGGCACGGGTGGCGAGCCAGGACCCCGGGGCACCTTGATGTGCCTGCAGACGGGGCCACGCAATCACCGTCATGCCACCAAGAAGGCTCCCACCACCCAAGCTGCTGCGCTGTCAAGGCTGCACAGGGTAGCACCGACCTTCTTCGCCTGGCCCGCCTAAGAACGGCTTGCAGTCCTTCCAAGCTTGCCCAACAGTCCAGGAGGCACCCCAACCCCAACCACCTGAATCGAACACCTTATAACCATATAGTAAAAAGCCGACCGCCGCCAACACAGGCAGGCACCGAGGGCAACCAACTGCCCAGGGCAAGCCCACCCTCACACCCTGCCAGCCCAGCCCTTGGGCGCTGCTTCTCTGGGTCACCTGAACTTGGGCGGTTCCAGCGGGTCCACCGGCATGTCCTGCATCTTGATGATGCGGGTGGTGGCGCCCGAGGCATGCTGCGTCGACTGCTGGGAGGGGGTGTACTTGATATACTGCGCCGACCCGGGCTGCGCCGGCAGCGTCTTGGGGTTCTCTGCGCCAATCTTCTTCTCCACCATGCGCTGCAGCGCGGCCGCAGTCTCCTTGGCTGTCTCCTCAATGGCCTCCTCGTCTGGGCGCGCCAGGGCCTGCAGCGGGCGGGCCGGCCGGCGGCAGGGGTGTTGTCCCTGCAAGGCCGGTGTGGCACTGACCTGGGGCTGTCTTGCCTTGGCAGGTATTGCTCCTCCAGGGATGACATGGCACTGCCAAGCTGCTCCTCGAGGCGAACATGTAGTGCGAGGTGGCAAGCTCAGGGGCTTTTGGTCTCCCGAAGTCCGTCTTGGGGAGGACCCCAATCTAAACACTCTCACACCCCCGCTACATATGCCCTCACTCACGTCAGGGTTGAGCTGGTCCACCTTGGGTACCAGGGCGCCGTGGGTGCTGGCCACCCACTTCTGCGCCAGCTTGCCCTGCTTGACGATCGCATCATAGTTGACCTCGCCCTCGGCGTTCACCGTCAGCGCCAGAGTCTGGTCGCCCTTGCCACCGAGGCCGCCGGCGCGCTGCCCGGGCCTGCCCATGTCCAGGGGGTACTGGGCCACATGGATCTCTGGGAAGGCACCCCCCTGCAACACAGCACACGTAAGGTGGTCACAGTCCACTGTACCGGGGGTCACCACGAGGCTACCTCTTGCCCATCGGTCGAGAGAGTACGCCCGCGGTGGGAGTGCGTTGGAGCCCCGCAACTCACGTCTCCAAAGTCGTCCAGCCTCCTGGGGACAAAGCCGTGGCGCTGGCCATATGGTGGAGGTTCCCTAGCCACCCTAGGACCCCCAGTCGTAGCAAGAGCGGTTGACGACACCGGCTCGGGACGGGCAAAGTCCCGTGTGGGGGCTGGCAGGGCTGACAGTAGTGACGCCATGATGGACGGAGCCACACAGGCTCGCTGCGAGACCTGGGTGTGCTTCCTGCCTAGAATAACGACTAGGCACAACCTAAGGAGTAGAAAACGCAGAGCTCTTCAAGGAGCCATTTATGCTGGCGCGCAAGTGGCGGCAAGCCCCAGTGCTGGTCAATGGATTGCAGGGCATCAGCAAAGGCTCGTGTCTGCATTTCGTCCTTATATTCTGCGGTTCCTCGCCCTGTAGATGCCATGCAGGCTTACACCGCGCGACATGTGCTTTTGTCATGCGGCCAGGGAACCTTCAAGGTGGTGCTGGGGGCGAGGCACAACCTGAGGGCCTTGCAGGGAGCCCTGGAACAGCGCATCTACCAGCCTGCAGGCTCTTCACCCTCCCATTCCCTTCTTCCCAAGTTAGCAAGCAGGATCAGCCAGCGTAATATTAACCTCTCCAGCCGCGCTGTTGCAGCCCCACCAAGTGCCCCGCTTGCAAGCAGCAGCAGCCAGCCCAACAAGTATGACACAGAGTTGGCAGCAGCCGTGGAGGCGGTTCGGCTGGCGTCGCAGCTCTGCCAGGTCAGCAACGCTTGCCAGGGCGAACAGTCTGGAACATCAGCGTGCTGTTTCTGCACCCTTGCTGGCCCATAGCATGCCTCCTGTCCATGGCACCCAAGCATCAATGCCACTGCTGCACAGGGTCACCCTCACCATGCACAAGGGTGTGTTGCCCTGCTTGTGAGCCAACCTCTCGCCTTGATTCTCCGTGCATGCAGGCAGTGCAAGTGGAACTGAAGGCAGGGGAGAAGTCAGAGAAGGGTGATGCGTCCCCGGTGACCGTGGCTGACTACGGTGCGCAGGCGCTGGTGGCCTGGAGCCTGCAGCAGTCATTCCCTGAGGCCAAGCTGTCATTGGTCGCTGAGGAGGACGCAGAAGACCTGAGGCAAGCGAGCTGCCCGTCCTTTGCTTGTCAGGGGTTGAAACCAGGATAGTTGCCTGTGTTCCTGTTATGCATAGGCAGCGAGGTCCACAAGCATACTCTTACCACGGTAAGCAGGCTGGAGCCCCGCTTTGCACTTCTCTCCAACCCTGCTTGAGGCTTCTGGATCGTGCCGCATGTAGGGCTCCCGAGGGCCAGGCCATGCTAGAGCGCATCACCCACCTGGTCAACGAGGCGCTGTGCACGCTGCCAAGCCCGCCGGAGCACCTGCAGCCACAGCAGGTGGCTGACCTGATAGACTGTGGCGGCTCGCAGGGAGGCCCTGTGGGTCGCCACTGGGTGCTGGATCCCATCGATGGCACGCGGGGCTTTGTGGGCATGCGGCAGTACGCGGTGTGCCTGGGCATGCTGCAGGAGGGGCAGGTGAGGAGGAAGACCGGCAAGTTGCGCCTGCTGTTTCGTTCGTATCTGGGGAGAGTTGGGAGGGCTGGGGGTGCAGCCTTGCTGCTTTTGCTGTATGCAAGTGCAGCGCACAGCAAGTTTATGGAAAAGCTTGTGTGTGCGGATGGCGGAGCCTAGCACTGACTGGGACGGTCCTGCCGTGCGTCTGCTTAGGAGCACCCTGAACTCTCTGGTGCTGCAGGTGGTTGTGGGCGTGCTGGGTTGCCCCAACATGCCGCAGGCAGCCATCAGCGATGAAGACTGTGACGATGTCGCATCACGCTCCTTTGACGAAAGCATAGGCATGCTTTTCGCAGCACAGCGGGTGAGTGTGGACAGGCGTCAAGCCCACTTTCCCTTGGGGTGTCAACTTTCTCTGCTGGCTGTGTTGCAACTTGTACATGTCTGCCGATTGCCTGGTCCTTTCTAGCTATTCTGGGGCGGCCTCTTGGAAAGTTGGTGTTCCTAGTATGATTCAGCCAAGCGCAGTGCTTGTCCTGGGTAACTGCAGGGTTGCGGTACCTATGCTGGCAGCCTGTGGAGCGAAGCCCTTCCCATGCAGCGGGTCTTCGTGGATGACCTGCCACCTGCACAGTGTCAGTACATGGAGAGCTTTGAGACCAAGCACAGTGACCATGCACTGGCGGCCGGCATCGCACAGGAGATTGGGGTGGAGCTGCCCTCACTACGGCTGGACAGCCAGGCCAAGTATGGTGAGTGCCTCGGCTGGAGGACAGATGCAGCTGTAGGACAGCAATCCAAACAGTGATGCCTGTGCCCATAAGTAAGGCCACACGCTTGGTATAGGAGTGTGCGTGGAAGTGAAAGGCCACTGATGTACACTAAAGAGGGGCTACCAAGCCAGCATTGTCGTCGTGTATGTGCAGGTGCGCTGGCACGTGGCGATGCCTCCATCTTCATGCGCTTCCCGCCAGTGACATACAGGGAAAAGATCTGGTAAGATGTTGGCACCAACATGTTGACTGGCAACCTATCAGGTGTGCCTGCGCAGACCAAATTGTGAACTTGTTGGCAGCTGTGCGTGCACCGTGGCACAGACACGCCTGATGCAACTGCGATGCAGGGACCACTGTGCTGGGTCTATTGTGGTGGAGGAGGCAGGCGGCAAGATCAGCGATGCCACGGGTAAGTGATTTTATGGCCATGGCAGAACCAAAGGTGCTGGGTTGGCGCCAGCTTCTCGGCGTCCACAGCAAGCGTCGATCAACGCATTGTGTGGCTGTGGAAATGCAACCCTGCGGCTGCCTTTGGCAGGCTGAACTGGAGGGTTACCCTGGGCTCACGCATTCAGCTTCCTGCCCGCAGGCCAGCCGCTGGACTTCAGCCAAGGGCGATACCTTCCGCTCAACCCAGGGCAGCCAGGCATAATTGCTGCCACGCCTAGCATGCATGCAGCCATCCTAAATGCATTCAGGAAGCTGGCCAATCCTTGACCTGGCTTGCAGCAGGCCTTCCGCTTACACGTAACTGCAATACATGCTGCTGATTCTTCTTGCTCTGGCGCACTTGAATACTCTTGACTCACGCCCCTCATGCTGTGCCCCATTTCGTTAAAGGCTTCACTTGAGAATTGAGGGAATGTCCTCTGTTGCTGTACAGTCCTGTTATGCGTACTTTGTCTGTTTTCTCATGTGTATCATCAGCTCCAGGTGCACGTGGCTGCCCGCCACTTCCTCGAACTGTACAAATTGCTCCTTGGATTACAGGAAGCAGCCAGTATGGCTGCATGCGCTGTAATTCATGCTTGATTATCTCAGACAGCAAGCAAGTTTGGGGGATGGCCGCTCACACGACTCAAGCCAAGTAGGCATGGAAGACAGCTAACAAACAGCAAGTATGAATCAGGGAAGAATAATGACGGAAAACATCTGCCAAGACCGCACATGCTGTTGTTATACATCAAAAGCCATTCAGAGCAAAAGATCGTAAGGATAGGCCCAGGCTGGGTTGTGACTGCGAACCCCCAATCTAATAACCCTTACAGGGTGACACAAATCCAGCTATGAGCATCTCCACAAGCAACAAGCCAGCCAACTGCGGACCACGCCATGTGTTGGCGCCTAGCTGCTCACGTCTGAATAATGGAAGAAGTAGAGCTTCAGCGCTAGCCCCAGACCCAAGTGAAGCCCGGCCATGACGAGGTACACAGGCAGGGCCTTGGCTCCCACATGGTCAAAGACTGGGCGCCGAAAGTTGAGCATGATGAACATGCCAGACACAAAGGTAGCTGCCGCAATCACTGACCACCGCATGATCTCCACTGGGAAGATGCACACAAAGGAGATGGGGATGAAGACTGCCAGTGCATAGCCTGCACACAGGGTTCAAGGGTGAAAAACCTCATCAATGACCTTGCAAATGGTGCACCTCAAAGCAGGCGTCCACTGGCATTGCATGGATGCCAATGCCAGATGCACCCCCGGCATACCAATACAAGCAGCGACCTTGACCGAGATATAGCAACGGGGCTGTACATGCCTGAGAGGCTCACCATATGTGCACCAGACTGAGGCCAGCGAAATTCCCGCCTTAAACCACCGTAGCACGAAAAAAAGCACCAGCCCCACCACACCCACATAGCCGTAAAAGAGCCCAGCGGAGCCCCCAACCTACAGCACACATACACACGCTAAGAGGTCTTCAGATGTATAGAGGGCACAGCATGGTTGTGCTACTTGCATGGCGGGCAGTGTTTCGTACAAATCGCACTCAGCATCTTCATCCAAAGGAAGCCGCAAAGGGTGCACACAATTACCCAATTACCGCGCCAGGCTGGGTATGTGGGGTTGCTAAGTGTAAGCCCAGTACGCAGGGCTAGCAGGCGTGGGCACCTTTCACAAGGACCCCCACATATGTGAGCAAGCCACACCTTCTTGGCGTCGTAATACCAGCCCTTAACATCCTCGCTGCCTGCCGGATGGTGCCGGTTATACTCAATGTAGCTCGCATAATTGCCGGTAGCGGCGCTAACAAATATCAAGGTTGTAGCCACCCAGAAAGGGCCATACCTGTGGAGTAACCGTGCAAACGTCAGCTACAACATATGTGCACCGTGATCATGGGTCGGACGCAACCGCTGGGTTTTACCATCCTGCACTCAGATGGGTCAGTAGCAAGGAATCCCATCTCCCCAGAACTAGGTAGCACTTACAGGTCTGGGTTACTGCTAATGTTGTCCAAGAAGTCCGACTTGAAAAAGAGGATTATCGACCAGAAAATGCGCTGCAGCACTTCCTGCAACATCGAGCAATACAAGGCCAGTTCAGAGGTGGCCATGACTTGGTTAAGCTGCCTGCCCAGTATTGTGTTACCTATGCCTTTCCTTTCAGCACTACTCCGGCAACACGGTTGCCCTCATAGCAGATTGCGTGACCTAACACCAGCAGCTGCATGCTCGACCACTCACTGTGGTGTCTACGTTAAAGAAGGTGCGGTAGCGCTTGATGTTATAAAAAGCAAACTTGGTTGGGTCCTCCTCAGGAGGCTGGGGTGCAGCCACTGGCGCCGGCCCTGGTGACGTGGAGCGCGGCTGACTGCCTAGCAAGAGAGTGGTATCGGGTGCAGACCCCACACGAGGCACAGGCGAGGCGGGGCCAATCCTGCCTGTCAGGTCGCCTTGCGGGGTGCTCGTTTCTGCGGGAAGTGGAGGAGAGATGCTGGAAACAGTCAGGAAGAGTAAACTTGTAGGGAAATTAAAACACTCGAGCGGCACTGCTGCTGCAGCGCGGCCAGATCGCCTGCTTGCCTGTGAAAGCCAAGCTTGTATGGGCTGCAGGCTGGGGCCCTGCGCCCCCAGATATAGATGGGACCACGCCGTCCTGCCCAGCCGACAAGTGGGCCACGGTGAAGGGCTCCACGTCCTCATCTAGTTCGTGCTGGGGCCTGGTGCTGCCCCAGGCGCCATTGCTCACTGCGGGGGGCTGGTACGTTGTTTGGACGGGCGAGGTAGGTCCAAAGGGGTTGGAGCTGGCGAAGGGATTTGTAGAGCCTCCTGGTGGAGTGCCGGACATCGTGCGATCAGCCGAGGAGGAGCGCTGACTCGCTTGCCCTACAGTCCTGGAGGTTGTAATAGCCCTCAAATACGATCAGAAACGAACTAGCCAAAGTTTGCATGTGTTTTGTTAAGAGCGTACTGCAAGATTGTCCTGCCAAGGCTCTCAGGAATACCCAACACCTTAGCACCCTTGCTTGATCAAGCTTAGACACGCTCTTCATTGGGGATATTGGTGGCAGGTCCCCTCCCAGCCAGCGCACCTGGCTCACCCACCGTAGGCACCTGCACCCTACTCGAGGGGTCTCAGCTGGCCACGATGTTGATGCGGCAGGGGCTGGAGAAGAGCCTGCAGGCGTTGGGCAGCCGATGCCTGTCCACTAGTTCTGCGGCATTGCAGACAGCACCAGCGGTGGCAGCTATCAAGTCGAAGGGTTTCTTCGCGCAGCTTTTTGGGGGTGGACAGAGGGTGAACGTGCCCCTCACTGACGCCCTGCCGGGTGTGCAGCTTATCGAGCCTGTGGCCCCACCCACAACAGCCCCCACTACCGAGACCACCACCCTGTCCAACGGGCTGAGGGTTGCTAGCGAGAACACCCCGGTACGTTGCTTGCGTGCCTGGGGCGCTGCAGCAGGAGAACGTGTCAGCTCTTGGCTTGGCTTCCCTCAAACAAACATACGTAAACCGAGCACGGTGCGCCACCAATGCAGGGGGCCACCGCAACCCTGGGCATCTATGTGGACAGCGGTAGCGTGTATGAGACACCTGTCAACACAGGTAGGAGGGCCCGCTGGCTGCAAGTACAGCAGGATGACAGCAGGCCGGTCTTATGACCGAAGAGGGTCACGGCCAGTGTGTGCTCCTTGCTGTCCACTGAGCAACTCTGTGACTTAGGAGGACGCCTGTGCCGTATTTCCTCGCCACTGCTGACGGCAGCAGTGCCAGCATTGTCCTCCATGCCTCCCATTATTGCAATGCACCCCTTGGCTACCGCCCCTGCTTCCCTGGGTCCACCCAAGGCCCCCTGGTGCATCTCTGAAACACCCCTCCCTGGTGCTGCCACCGCCCCAGGCGCCTCCCACCTGCTGGAGTACCTGGCCTTCAAGACCACCAAGCACCGCACCCACCTGCGCCTGGTGCGTGAGGTTGAGGTGATCGGCGGCAACGTGCTGGCCTCGGCCTCGCGCGAGCAGATGGCGTACAACATCGACACCTCCAAGGTCACCGTGCCCGAGGCCCTGGAGGTGCTGGCGGATGCCGTGCTCAACCCCAAGTTCCAGAGCTGGGAGGTGGCGGAGCAGGTGGGTGGGGGGGCCCTGGGTGTCCGCGTTGGCGTTGGTGGTGATTTGATCAATGCTGGGGAGTGAGGTGGGGCTGGCGTAGGTGTATGAAAGGTGCGGGTGTGTGGAGGCGGGTGTGCGTAGTGGTGGCGGCGGTGCAAATTCGCTGGCACTCCTGACAGCCCCAGTTGTCGTGCAAGTAAGTAAGTAAGTAAGTAAGTATAAGTATCGTGCAGCACAGGCGCTTAGCGAACAAAGGCACCAAACTCTGGCTGCCGCAGTGGGGGTAAGGTGACGAGGGCAGCAGGCTTGAGCCACGGGTCATATTCGCGGTATGTCCTAGGACCTGTAGTTCGCCCATTATTAGTCAGGGGTGCGCTTGGCGTGGCACGTCGCTTGCAGATTAAGAAGATGGAGGGTGACATCAAGAACCTGAAGGACAACCCCCAGACCACGCTGCTGGAGGGCATGCACAGCGTGGCATACCACGGCGGCCTGGGCCGGCCGCTTATCTGCCCCGAGGGCTGCCTGGCCAACTTGAATGCCGAGGTGCTGGCGGAGTTCTATGCGGAGAACTACACCGCGCCACGCATCGTGCTGGCAGCAGGTGCGCAGGTGGCGGGGGAACGTCGGCGAGCCCTGGCTGGGAGGCTAGGCTGGGCGAGGGGGTGTTAGCTGTGGGAAGACATGAGATGCTATTGCTGGGTGCTCCGGCGGACCTTGCTATAAATGCCGGACACGGTGCGCATGCAACCAGCTGCAGCAGTGGTGTAGGACAGACGGCACGACTATTCCAGTTTTTGGGCTTTTGGGGAACGAACCGTTGCTTGGATGTGAAGCAAGCGCCACTAGAGTGTCCGTGTGCCGGCTTGTGTCTTTTCGAAGGGGCTGCCCTTCCGGGCCGGGTAATTGATGGGAAGGCCTGGGGAGCGCAGACACAGAGTGCATGTCTCTCAGCCACCTCCCGCTGCCCCCCTCCCTCCGCCCCCCCTCCCTGCCCGCAGCCGGCGTGGAGCACTCCCAGCTGGTGAAGCTGGCGGAGCCGCTGCTGTCCGCCGCCCCCAGCCAGGGCGCCGGAGGGGAGCCCGCCTCCGAGTACGTGGGCGGCGACTGGCGGCTGTTCTCCGCGTCGCCGCTCACCCACGCCATCCTGGCCTTTGAGTACCAGGGCGGCTGGCGGGACGTCAAGGGCTCCGTGGCCATGACCGTGCTGCAGTACCTGCTGGGAGGCGGCGGCTCCTTCTCGGCAGGTGGGCTGCGCAGGCTGCCCGTAGCTTCGCAGGCAACCCGCCTGGTGTGGGCGCCTGGTGGCGCAGATGTTTGGATGGTGCGCTGTGGTCTGGTGGGCTGGGCTGGATGCGGGGATGCGCTGGTGGCTTACGTGGCCGCTGGGCACGGGTCCCCTTCCTTGCTGCTGGCGCGCCTTGGTTGCTGCGGTCAGCCTGCTGGGTGCTTTGGCGCGCGTCAGCTGTATGTGGGGTACATAGGGTGCTGAGGGGTGGTTGGGTGTGAAGGATGGGGCACCAGGACACATTTGGGTGGGGTTCATGGTGGGAAATGGCAGCTCTTGGCGGGTCTGTCGTGCGACAGTGGACTCCCCACAGTAGACGAGTGTGCTGCACGCAGGCGGGCCTGGCAAGGGCATGCACTCGCGGCTGTACACCCGCGTGCTGAACCAGTACCCCTGGATGCACAACTGCACCGCCATCAACTCCATCTACAACTCCTCAGGCCTGGTTGGCATCTTCGCCTCAGCAGAGTCCAGCTACGCAGGTGGGCCGTGGCGATCGTCGCGGCCGGGAAGCGTGGTGGCGGGTCACTGCATTGGGGTAGGCGTGAGGCAAGGCTGGGGGCGGTGGGCTCTGTGCCTTCCTGGCCAGCCAATTACTGGGGGTTGTGAGAGTGAGCAGGCAGGTGCCCTCGCCAGCAGGTGTGGGGCGAGGGATTGGAATAAGAAGTGCCTGCCAACCTGGACGTGTGTTCCCTTGTAAGCTAGTGCAGCTGGCGGGTGTAAGGAAAAGGGCTAAGCAGATTCTCTTACGGCAGGCAACGAGGGCAGCACACTGCCAGCCCCTCTCCACACAATACCCAAGACCTTCGCTTTCAGCCCTCCCTCTGACGCTGCCCCCGCTGCCTGCCTGCAGAGGAGATGGTGTCGGTGCTGTGCAAGGAGCTGCAGGCGGTGGCGGCTGACGTGCCCGCCGGCGAGGTGGAGCGCGCCAAGGCGGCCGCCATCTCCAGCGTGCTCATGAACCTGGAGAGCCGTGCAGTCGTGGCCGAGGACATCGGACGCCAAGTGCTCACCTACGGCCACAGGTAGGCCTCTGGGTAGGCCTCTTTGAGGGTGCATGAGGGGGCTGGGGGCAGCTCCTGCTGCCTCATTTGGAGGTGGGGCCGGCTGAAGGGGATGCCCCGCTGGTCGCTGCTATCGCCACAGCTGGCATGCGCGATGGCGGCGGGTACGGTTATGGATGCGCCGCATGCTCCTGCGTGCGGTTGTCGCGCACGTCTCATCTGCTGTTGGCCTACAGCCAAACCCCGCGCTGTCGCCCCTGCTGCGGTGTTGGTTTCATGTCCAAGTATGCCCCTCATCTCCCTCCCCTGGCATGCCCGGCAGAGGCTGTTCACCCAGCGCCCTGCGTGGCACACCAGTGGCAGCCTGGGCTAGTAGTTGGTAGCGAGGCCCAACGGGACGACATTCCTGGCATGTGCCCCTGCAGGAAGCCGGTGTCTGAGTTCATTGATGAGATCCGCGCGGTCAAGCCCTCCGACATCTCTGCTGCGGTCGGCAAGCTGCTCAAGACGCCACCCACGCTGGCGGCGCTGGGCGACATCGCCAACATCCCCCGCTACGACCTGGTCGCGAAGCGCTTTGGCTGAGCTGGCAGCTCTTGCTGCTTTTGCGCCCGTGGTGCTCCGTGGCAGGGTGGGCGCAGGCCTGCACAATGGCTTGCCTTGAAGGCAGGCCAGCTGATAGGGCGGCTTGCAAGCCTGCCGTGAGTGTGCTGGCAGTGCTCGGCTTTCTGTCATGCTTTTTCCTTGCCTGTCCTGGTCACCGGGGTCATTCACAACTTGTAAAAGAGTGCCGGCTTGTTGAGGCATCCGCCCTTTGGCTAGTTGAGCTTTCCTGCTGGTATGTCTAAAGCAAGCGCGGTAGTAGTTATCGTGCTTGGGCCTGGTGAATAGGGAGTGCCAGCTGAGCTTGTACTCGTCAGCGGATGAATGCCGGCGCAATGATGTAGTGAACTACCGACAGTGTGGTGTGCGCGGCTGGCCTTGTGGGTCTTCTTGGTGTGCTGTGATGCGGGCAACTTCTTCTGTTAGCAGCGGACAAGGCTGCCTGTGATGCTGAAGCAAGTTACCACCCAAGGGCAAGGGAGAGGCTGTGAGATAAAGAGCTATACTTACAACCGACCAAGAACCGTAAATCAACCGTGGCAAACAGTTGTCGACAGCAGGGACAAGCACACACGTCCTGGGGCATCTGTCACACCAATGCCACCTCACATGTTGTGCTTTGGCAAGGCTTTACACCGACTGAAGGGAGGTACAAGGGAAAAGTAGAAGAAAGCAGCCGCTACTATACCAAGTAAACATGCCGCCAGCTCATGCAACAATTGGTTGGCAACAACCTTGCTGCGAAATTGCCGGTCTGTGCATGTGTGAGATGTGTCCCGCTTCCACACCGGCTCACACCTCAGGTATCCTCCACACGTCCTGCCAGACCAGTTCGTCTTTACAAAACAACCTACCTGCTGCCACCACAAATCTACGAGCGCTGTTTACACAATGTCAGTCAAGGCAAGTTCTACGCCCAGAGCGAACGTGATGCTGTTATGCCAAGATATACCCTGCCTCGCATGTGCCAGCTGCACATCAGTGAGGTAGTACATTTTGGAGTTGCTGCACCTTTAAGCCTGCAGGAACCCTCGTAATGCCAGGGACCACCGGATCGCCTTGGACAGGCAGGCAGCACCCGGGCGGCAAGGGTCCTCGTCTAATAGTTGTTGTAATCCACAGCGTCGCGGTCCATCATACTGCAACACCACAATACACACCAGCAAATCCAATTTGTCTTTCCTCCTGGTGTGATGAGAAAGCTTCCAGACCATGAAGCCTGGCTTCGCTGGTGGCACTGAGAAAGCACACAGCACAACAACGTCTTCAACAGCGCCTTCTGTGCCTCACACAAACCCATTAATGTACCGAACCAGGCCCGTACTTGAGCGCCTTCCACCAACAACGGGTGCGAGTGACAGAACGGTGACGCCACATTCCGCTTATCATGCAAGTAGTAAGCTGATGGTTGCCCTTAAAGGGCAGTGCACATGCACAACTCACTGACCTTCGCGAATGCCGCACAATGGCCCTGCCCACCGCATTGATCCAATCCTCCTTCTCCTGCTAGCAAGCAACGAGGATGTCACTGGCAGGCGGCATGTTCTTCATCATCAACATTTGAGCAACCGGCAACCCTGACCTTACGCAGCACTGTTGGCTGTGCAGCATGACACTCTTGGCCAGACGGTGCCACCCAGAGTAGCACGCTATGTTTCACACAGCAAGGCCTCGGCAGCATGCACCCTGCTTTTAAGAACTACTTTTAACCGACTTGACACCGCACCGCATGTAAGGAAACAGAAAGCTTTTGAAACTAAATCTCCAAGGCCGAACCCACCCCACCTTGTCTGTATCTGCTATGAAGAACATGTTGGCTTCTGTAGTTGAGATCTCAAATGCATGCGGCTTGTTTATTGCGTCCTCTGCCCCTTTGATTGACAGGCACTTGTTCACCTGCAGCCAGCCACTTATCGACTCTGCCACGGGGCTAGCTGGGCAAACCTCTGTGCGATCAAGCTACTGGGTTGCAAGTGCAGGTCACAACACGCGTTGCGGGGTACTAGCTTTGACCAGCGTGCTCCGCAGCCCGCACCTCAATGATGCCTCTTGGTACAGTGTCCTGCAGTAGGCACACAAGGGCTCTCAAACAAGACCTTCCCAAGCCCTTTGCCCTTCCACCCAGTGTGTGCACGCTCGCTGCAGGTGACCTGCTGACAAAGCTGCCTCCATGCACAAAAAGGGTCCAGTTAGCGGCGCCTCACCGGGTTGACTATGTCAGTTTTGAACCAGAATATCTTGCCGTCTTTTAGCACAAACCACCTGCAAGCCAGGCAACCCGCGGGACTCAGGACAGTTGAGTTGCCCTTGGCATGCCTTTGCCAGATACCTGTGCTACTGATCTCGAAAACCCTGAGGCCCACCTTCGTCTCCAAGTCTTCACATATTCCCCTACAGCAACAAACTCGCCCTTGTCAAGTCTCTTGGCTCTTGCAAATAGGCTTCCCTGGATGAAGGTGAAGCAATACAGCTCCCTCGCCCTGCTTACCCTGCTTCATGAGCCAGCCCTGGCGCTCAGGTTGATGCCAGAACTGCACGCTCCCATAGTCTTGATTCTTGCCAAGGACGCGGTTGAGAAACTGGCTCATGGCGCCCTATCTCCAACAAGTTGTATATCCTGTACTATGCTACAGTAGCCAGTGCTTGGGCTACTGTTGTCGGCAAGCCCTTGCTGGCGGGAGGCTGGACTCATGTCGGGGGCGCGGAATCGGGTTAGCAATCTCCTACGACAGGCAGCAGGCAGGGTCAGACAATGTTAAAGCCTCCAATTTGATCTTGCGTTATAATCATGGCATACATTTCACTGCTTGGCCAAGGGCAGGGCGTCACAGCGGCAGGCACATCCTGGCGGGCCCTAGCTGGCAGCTGCGCGGAAGCGCTGAATACATAGCCGCTGAGCTGGCTATAACAAGAGGTGGCACCCTGTTTGCGCGTCTAACGCCAATCCACGCAAAGCCAAAACAGAGCCTAAGGACAATGGCAACAGCAGGAGCAGGACCTTTTACGGTGGGTCAGAATGAAAACTGCTGCTGTACTTGCAACTCGACTGATCTGGACCATATATCCTATATAAGCTATGATCAGGCGACTATAGTGTCCCTCCTATTGTATAAAGATGTCTCTCAGGACAAGCGGGACTGCAATCCAAAACAGAGATAGGGGGTTTGGCAGGGTTGCCGAACCCCATTCCTGCTCTGGTGGACCCCCCCTTCACCTCCTGACATGCGCTTGTTGTGCTGCTCCTGCTGCTGCAGAAGAAGGAAGGGGGCACCACCGGCCCCGGTGTGGGTGTGGAGTATGGAGTGCCGCCTGACGCAGTCGAGGCGGAGGGTGGAAGTGTGCAGGTGCAGGTCCCTACCGACGTTGCGGACCGCTTCGAGGCTGCAAAGGTGTGAAGGCTTGGATGGATAGCCTGCATCGGGCTGTGCAGCAAGGGGCTGGTTGAGGGTCGCACCGTAGCAATCATGTGTAGAGGGGGTTTGACCTGGCAGCTGGGGTAGGGATGGACTCTACGTTGCGGGTGCGGGCAGCAATATGGGGTTGAGTATGATCAACCCAACCATCAGGATGGGGCTAGCCGGGTTGTATGACAGAGAGTTGAGGCCGCGTACCGCACACTGCTTGCCAGGCGCATGGCGAGCGGAGTGCCTTAGTGCTTCCCAAGTGCGCCAAATTCGGACGTCAGCCTTGAGCAAGGAACGAATGTGTGCAAAGTGCTAAGCTGCTCAGCAACAGCACAAGCTAATATCACTGCAACATTGTACTGCAGACGCTCACAGCTCGCCCTCTACCCCACTTGTGTATGCTGCAGGCCAGGCATGATTCCTCAGCAGGCGGCGTTGGCTCCAACATAGACAGCGACACCCACAAGACTGGCCTGGAACCTGTGGTGGACCGTGCGAAAGACCTGACAGAAGTTGCACAGGTGAGGCACTGGGAGCTAACTGTGAGTTCTGTAAAGCCGTGCCTGGCTTGGGCTTGCCTGGCAGAAAGGGCAGCAGCGTGGACGGGCTGTCTCACATTGACTGGCAGTGGCAGTGTCCAAGCCATGAAGAGAGGCAGGGCGGCGCCCATCACGAGAAGCCTTCTCCCTCTCTCCCAACCGTAGAGCGCTCCTGCTGCTGTGCAGGCGAAGGGCGAGTCTGGCGGCACGGCAGAGACCCGCACGCCGGATGTTGGCTTCCCTGCCCGTGACACCGTGCGCTAAGCAGGAGCACAGGAGAACTCTTACGATTTACCATGTCACATGAGAGCTAGTTGTTCCCCTTGTTGGCACCGCTGCCCAAGGTGGTTAGTGTGCCTTTATGTGGTTGGTTGTGGCACCCTTGAACCCTCCTGTGTACCAGCTCAGCTTTGTGTACCCCTTGTGTAGCCCGCCCCTTTGATGCTTTCTTGTACCTTGTTGTTTCCCTTCACCGTTGCTCAGCCGTGAGTGTAATCGTTGCTGTACAAGCCTCGCCATAAGTCTTTCTTGCAGCATAGCCAGGCCCTATGGAGCAGCCCTTCTCCGGCACTCCAGAGCAAACTTCCATGATTACCAAGCCTGGGCCCTACTGGTTAAAAGGGAGGCATGGGTGTCTGTTCTCAGCATGAAAGGCACACGGCCACCAGGGTCCTTCATGTCTCCTAGAGCACAGGCTCCTCCACTACTGGATTCTGCTGACCATCCTTACTGGGTTTTGAGGCTACTGCAAAGCCGTGGAAGCCAGTACAGAAGCCTGGTGGCAGCTGTGTTACAAGGAGAGTGCAATAAGGGTGTCAGGATCGGGCCAGTGTGACGTCGTGTATGACACTCTCTGCATCTTGTTGAATGTAACAGAAAGGTAACCCACTTGGAGACAGTTGCCTGCAACTCCGGTGATAGGAAGCGTCCAGCACGCCATGACCAGCGAGGGTGGATCGCTCAGCCTGGGCGAGCGTGTGAAGAAGGACTTCGAAGTTCTCGGTCGAGAAGTCAACGGCCATTCCCTTGTCTACCTAGACAACGCGGCCACCAGCCAGAAGCCAAGTGCGATGTTACAGGTCTGTCCAGGTGACCCAAGAAGATAACCCCTTGTTTCCGCGCCGGTTCTCACTGCACAACATTGCGAAGATATTTGTTGCCTTTTAGGTGCACTAGGAGCGTAGAAGCGTGTGCGACCCTTTTTGCGCCTTGCGCTGGGCGCCCGCACCTTGGATGCACAATATATATGGCATGGTGGTGTTTACTGCAGGCTATGCATGATTTCTACCATCAGTACAACAGGTAAGCTAACGCCAGCCGACAGTTTATAGAGCTCATGGAGGGGTGGACCTGCGCTCGGTCCCTGGTACACATCATATACATGGCAAGCCCGTGCTCTACCAGCAATGCTGCACCAACCACACTAGGCTGCAAGAAGACAACTGCTGAGATTGTCGTGCAGCAATATCCATCAGGGCATCAGTCACGAACTGAGCCAGGACGCAACAAATCACTATGAGACCGCCCGCAAAAAGCTGGCGAAGTTCATCAACGCAAGAAGGCAAGTGCGTGTATGACGGGTACCGTTTATCATCAGCGGAGGCATCACAAAAGTCTGATTACAAGCAATGGCTGCCAAGGTACAATGACTATGGCACTGCAGGCCTGAGGAAGTCGTGTTCACTAGGAACGCCACAGAAGGGATCAACATCGTTGCCCAGGCATGGGGAGCAAAGAATCTCAAGCCCGGGGATGAGGTGAGCAGTCCTCCGTCGTGGCAAAGCCATCAGGCCACAAACCTCTCTGCCTGACTAGCACCCTTTGCCATGTGCGCTGTCACATGTGCAAAGCCCTCATGTGCCCCTTCTATCTCGGGTCTTAGAGGGGGGACTGAAGCATTGCGCCATGAAGCGCTCGTTCCTTAACTGCCTCTCTGTCACCACAATGGGGATTTTTTTTATATATATCTCGTCTCCCTTTCCATGCAGATCATCATGTCCGTGGCAGAGCATCACAGCAACCTGGCACCCTGGCAACTGGTGGCGCGGCGCACTGGCGCAGTGATCCGCGAGGTCCGCCTGACGCCGGATACCCAGGAGCTGGACTTGCAGGCAAGTCGGTTTGGCTCTGCCTACCAGAGGCATGGTCCAGACCGCATGGCAGTTGGGCGCGCAAGCAGATGCTGGTGCAGTGTGAGGGTCTACGCCTCATGTCGGGCTGGCATGCGGCGGCAGGCGTCTATCTGATGCTTGGACCCGTGTCGCACAGTTGTCTGGCCCCAAGCTGCGTATGTTCTAAGGTACCTGAGCATACTTGCACCCCGCAGCGCTTGGCTTCACCACTTGACTTCGACTCAGAATTGTTTCTTCACCTCCCTGCAGCACCTGGAAAGCCTGCTCAACGACCGCACCCGCGTCGTGGCTGTAGTACATGTGTCCAACACGCTTGGCTGCATCACTGACATGGCTCAGGTGGCCAGCCTGGCACACAAGGTCAGTCAATGCTGAGGACTGCCGTGAGGTCCCAGCGGTTCCGAATCTGTTGCATCCAGCTCAGCTCAGCCTGCAGCTTGCCCTGCCTTACTACTGACTGCGGACAAGGGTGCTTGGCCTGCACCCCAACAGCTTCTGTCAGCAGTGCTGAAGACCCCTCTCACTCCCACGCCACCGCTGGGATTATGGGAAGACCTCTGCCGCAGTTTTGGCCGTGGGTCAAGCCATGTCCCCACCCACAATGTGTGTGCTTGCTCATGGTCCGACAGACATGTGAGCGCAGGTGGGGGCCCTCGTCATGTCAGACTCATGCCAGGCTGCGCCCCACATGCCGGTGGACGTGCAACAGTTGGGCTGTGACTGGCTGGTAGCCAGCGGGCACAAGATGTGTGGGCCTACCTCCAGCGGTTTCCTCTGGGGCAGGCAAGTCAGCCTATTGTAGTATACCTCGACTACATGTCCACTCCCCTACTACAATACCCAGAGTGCATGCCAGTCAAGCTCATGGACGGATGGCTGGATGTCTGGCAACATCTACTGAGTCTGGAAGCATTGACGACCCGTCAGGCGGAGTGCTGTGGCTGCTGCTTGGGGTATTTGGATGTTCTGCAAGCCCACACATTTATGGTCTCCAGATGGTATTGCAATGGCGTGCCCTGTGCATGTATGAGCTACTGGACGCGATGCCTCCGTTCATGGTGGGAGGGGAGACCACAGGTGCGCCAGGCCAGTCTCAACAACATGAGCCTGGTGCCCTCCTCAAAGTACTCAGAAAACGCAGCATTTAAAAAGAGAACCCACCCATAGCCTGTGCTTGAGTGAGGTTGCATGTCTGGGGCTGCAGCATAGGCTGCCCCCCACCCCCATGTTTGCGTCGGCGGTGTGGACCTGTATTCATGCTCTGGGCTTCAGGGCTCTGTAGGGGGGCATGCATGCAATGTGTGTGACCCCTTGCAAGCCCCTAGCGTTCCAGGCAAGGGTGACCTGCCAAAAATACATCAAGGTCGATGCGATTCACAATACTTTGGGGCCTCTACTTGGCACAGGCGATATCCACCTGGAGGACTTCCAGCCTGCGCCGCCGCCGCTCAAGTTTGAGGCAGGCACACCCGCCATCGCGGAGGCCATAGGCTACGGGGCCGCCATCGACTACCTGACCTACATTGGCATGAACAATATGCACAAGTGAGGTGGATGCGTGGGCTGTTTGCTCTAAGCTGCTTAGCAGCCTCGTTGAGTGTCCTGGCAGCTTACTGCAGTTTGAACAGGGCAGATTTTGGGATTGGGTCCCTGGCGCCAAGTAGCAGGGAGTGTGGCAGGGGAGGGGAGGGTGGAATAGGAACAGGGGCATTCCTTCTGAGAGTCCTGTTGCAAGCGAGCCTAGTGATATTAGGAACGCCTGTCCCATGCCCCATCTTGCTGCAGGTATGAGAGCGAGCTGGGGACGCAGATGTACCGTGGCCTGTCCAGCATCCCTGGCATCCGCATCTTTGGCCCGCCACCCACTGTGCCCCAAGGCCGGGCAGCTGTTGTCAGCTTCGTGATCGAGGGAGTTAACCTTGAGGTACGGTGCAAGGCTCTGCATGGCTGTGTGGTAGGGCTAGTACGCTGACACGTGGCACCCAAGTGGCGTGCAAACGACTAGTGACATTTGAAGCAGGACTACGTCTTTGGAGGCTCAAAACGGTTCATACTTCACGGGACATTCAGATCATTATCTTATGAAGCGTGCGTGCCTTGCCCTGCAGAAGCTGGAGGCACTGCTCAACAAGCAGGGCATCGCCGTGAGTTCGGGCATGCACAGGTGGGGTAGTCAAGCAATTGTTGCAGCAAGGCATCTAGATGTCACTGTGGCTTTGAAAGATGAGCAGCAGCGGAGGATGGGTGCGCATCACGAGCAGGGCTGGGCATTATTTGACTGAGGGTGGCGGATTTGTGCCAGGGTGGGTGGGACATGCCTGTTGGTGAAACCTGCACTACGGTGTATGTGCCTTACACTTAACAGCGCATACCGTGGGATGCTGTCGTGTGGGTTACACTGCTTATGATGAGGTTTAGAGCAAACAGAATGGAGAGCTGGGCTTGTGGATGTGGCATGCACTGGATGTGGCATGCAATAATGGCACGCTCAAGTGACTAAGCCAGCAGGTCTCGACTAGGGTGACCCAGGTGCAGCGGCATGCCACCAGACCTGCCCGGATATGGTGTTATCATTGGTGGCAGGGGTGCAGAGTTGGCCCCCGGTAAGGCTGGTACAGCCTGCAAGGTATGAGCTTGCTGCAATCTCAGCCAGCTGTCTCCTCCCATACTTGAAGAGCTTGCCACTGCATGCGCTGCAGGTGCAAGCCCTTGCATGAGTACCTGGGCATTGGCCCCACCATGCGGGCCAGCTGCTACTTCTATAACACCGCCAATGACATACAGCTGTTCCTTACGAAGCTGAAGGAAGCCATACCGCAAGCGAGGCCAATAGCGGAGAAGGTAGGGAGGGTGCGCAGGGGCCTGGGGCTGCCAAAGTGCCCGTCGCAACTGGCTTTGCCCAGTGAGGGTTGGGGGCTGCTAGTCTCCACATGTAAGCCTTCACCATGTCTGCTGCGGCGTGGGAGCAGGCATCAGACAGACGGGCTTGGGAGCAGGGATGAGGGATGAGGCAGGTAAGTCAGGGCAGGGCGGGCAGTGCTGGGACCTGACACACCAAAATGAACCATGACGACTCTATAAGAGCACCCTGTGCTGTACAGGTGAAAGAGGGTGTGCAACAAGTCGGAGAAGCGATCAAGTCTGCAGTGGAGCTATAGAGCGCCCTGCCCATGAGGGAACGTGTCTGGCGCGCTGGAAAAAGCAAACAGTTTCTGATATTTGTAGCTAGCAGCACCCCTTGGGAATTGACTGTCAAAGACAAGTGGCAGCACAGCAGAACCCGGCAGCACAACAGAAGATCAAATGGTCTGTGCCCTAGGAGGAATAGCTCGTTTGCACATAGAGGACCTGCATCAACATAATGTATGCTGACGACAGACTGCAATGGCAGCCTGCAAAATAAGCCATGGCCCGGGTAATTGTACATTATGGCCGAGTGAGCCCCGCCCCGCTGTGGTCTACGAGGCTGCTGCTTCCCGCCGCTTGAGTGCGGCCTGTATCAGCTCCTCCGTCTTTGCCCACAGCCTCTTGGCAAGGTCGGCATCCTGTGCAGCTTTGCTGGGAGCCACCACACGACAGTCGCTGAGGTAAGCTCCTGACTGGGTTTCCAGCTCGGGAGCTGTTGCTGCGTACACGGTGGTGGCAGCGCCCTGTAGTGAGGAAGCAGGCACACACCGCACTGGCGCAATGAGTTTCTAGCACACATTCCAATTCCAAGGGGCCTGCTTGCAATGAAACCGCCAGATGAACTGGTCAAGGATGGTAGTGCCACTGGGTGGCTGCGATAATTGCAGCTGACGCATAAAGTCAAAGTGACCGACCTCGGATGCACCTGAGCAACACAATGCCTGCTTAGCACTCAAAGCCCTGTCAGCTCTCCAAGTCATGCCCCTGCTGCCACTCTGTATAGTGTTACTAGACCCCCACCTGCTCCACTGTCTTGAAACCTGGGATCCATGTCATCCAGCCTGCCAGCGCGCGCCAGGCAAAGCCGCCCCACATGTGCCTGCTGAGCCCCGTGTTGATCATGCCGGGATGCAAGGAGTAGCAGCGCACGGGGGAGCCCTCTTCTTGCATCCTGCAGGGCACACGCGCGCACACACAGTGTTTCCCTTGCTCACACTGTCCCATGCTCACACTGTCCCAGCCATTGTTTGAGAGTGCACGACATGCCACCAACACTAGGTTGTGGAGGCCAATAGGGAGCCTTCCTGGGCCTTATCAGTGCTCATTATCTGCAGCAGTCATGCGCAAACTGACACACCAACTGGCACTTTCTGCAGTACATGCAGGTTCAACATACTACTACCTTGACTGTGCCAAACTGAAGCCATCATACCCCTTTTTACCTAACCCAACATTCCCACTGTATCCTGCGCATAATATACTACATTATGCATGTAGTACATATGCCACCACCACGTCAGGCCTGCCGGGGGCACAGTAGGTACCTGCTTGCCAGCTCCTTGGCAAAGAGGATGTTGGCTAGCTTACCTACAGCCAGGCACCAGCCCAAGGCGCTCTCAACTTAGAATGCAACACACCGACCATCAGCTGGTCCGGGATGGAGGCTATAACCTCATAAGCATGGCAGAAACCTTGGTGCTGACCCCCTGGTGCTGATTTTGCATCCTTCCCTTGTGGGCTAGTTCATGTGTACCCTGTCAAAATCGCAGCCTTTGTCAAGTCGCAGCCATAGCTTTTTATCAAGGTGTCCCAAAACGTACAGCCAGATGTGCACATGGCAAGTGCCCCTGAGCATAGCACCCAAATTCCCCTGCACTCACTGGCGCCGTAAGCCAGCCAGGTGTTGTACCGCCTCTTCTCCCAGTTGAGGTCTTCCAGGTCTAAGCCCCCCACTCTGTGTCCCATGGAGGATACCGCCACCACTCTCGCAGCCGGCGCCTGCAGGCACAAGCAGCAGCCTTGGAAATGCCGCAAGGGAAGGCCACTAGAGCACTGGCGGAGCATCCACCAACCAGGCTGCTCTGGAGCAGTCGAGCCCTCAAAGCCATGCCACCCGTCCTGACAGCTGACAGCTAGTACTCTTGAGGGCCCTACCGTGCCAAATGACTGCAGTATGGCCAGCCCGCGCACCTGCTTGAGCTTGGGGAGCAGCAGCTGTGTGAGGTATGCGTGGCCGATATGATTGGTCCCTAGCTGCATCTCAAACCCGTCGCTGGTCTCCAATCGGCTGGGCAGCGCCATCACTCCAGCTGCAAGCAGCAGCAGATTTGCAGGCTCCTGACGTCGTCACATCTAGCATGTTCAGTTGGCGGCAGCAGGGAGGGAGTTGTCACCACAGCGTGACTCTGACTTGATACATGTTTTCGCAACACATCATATGTCTTGCCCATGCAGCTTGCCCTGTCAGCTCCTCCTGCATCCCTGTGTGGGTCACCACTACCCAACGATAACAGACCCCGTGCCTTCGCCCATCCTTTCTACCGATCAGTTCTTAAATTGTAAATTTCAGACTTCTCACTCACCATTCAGGATAAGCAGGTCCAGCTTTCCCAGCTCCCCGTTCACTTCATCCGCAAACTGTTTGATGCTTTGCAGGTCCGCCAGGTCCAGTCGCTTAACCTCAAGACTGCCCTGCAGCCGAGGAGCAACCCTGTTGACTGCAACCTCTGCCGGACAGAACCCAGACTACACTGTGCACAACTGAGCGGGCCCAAGCGCCTCTTATACAGTGACCTACCTTCAGTCCACACTTCCTGAGCTCTTCTGCCACCTTCTCTCCAGCCTCGACGTTCCTTGCACAAATGATCACATGCGCTCCAGCATGTGTCAGTGCCCTGGCCGTCTCCACCCCTATCCCTCCAGCGCCACCCGTAAGCACTACGTCCCGTCCTACAAGCTGCGTGCCACGCAGGGCTTCAATTGCTGTGCTATAACGCCCCAGCTCCTCACTCGGCGCCATGTCTAGATTGTGCTGTGAGCCCAAAATAAGGGCTTCTAGGTTACTGTAATCAATAAGTTATAACGGAGCTCTCAGTTGCGGTGGCAGCTTCTGTGGGGTGTTTGGTAACGATTTATAAGCCGCGCCTTGCCTGCTGCGTGTGATGAGCCGTTTGGACTGGAGACAAGGGCTGTCATACGCCAATTTTCGATTAAGCTGGCCCCATTAAAAATTTAGCAAATCCTGCCAAACTGCAGCGATAGACACAGGTGTGTGCCTCTTTAAGCCTAAGAACCTAATTATTAACATATATGTGCTGTGGTGCTCGCCGATCGTAGCAAAGGGGGTGGACAGCAGGCATGCTGCTCTGATCCCAGCCAAACTGCAAAGTTCTAGCCTGAGCAACCAGGTACCCCAACCGCGCGACCCCCGCCCCAGACCTTGTTTACAACTTATAAACTTTCAACTGCGGCTTTGGAGAGCGCTGTTTCGCTCGTTTGTTCACTGATCAAGAGATGACATGGCACTCAGCGGCCACCAGAAGCCAAACGGGGCCGGCAAGTTGAAGTCTTGACCAAGTCAAGGTACCCGCTAAGCGCGCTTTAGCGGGAAAATGAGCAGGGACACCCCCCTAGAACTTTGAAGTCCTGGGGCCAACCTGGTGCCTAACGCCCATTCGACCGCCCAACCGCCAGGCAAAATATTATTTTCATAGTCTAAAAGCCGTAGGAAACGACACAGAGCTTGCGTAGGCAGTTTTCTATTTTAATTTGCCGGATGTAGCTTTGGGGGTAACGGCCACCTCCATGACAAATTTCCGCTCCCAGGGGGGTGAAAGTTGGCGTATGTCAGGATTGTGCATGGGCTGACCGCCACTGATTGGGGACCCTGCTATGAACCTTCAATGCAGCTTTGAGGGAACCCATTTTTTGTTATTACGGTTCCGTTGCCGACCTCCTATATGAGACATTTGGCTGGCTTTGTCAACTCCCACCAACAGGTCAACACGCATAACAGGGGTCAGACCGAATTTCGTCCCACACATACAACACTGCATGCGGCTCCTAGTGTCCCGCTGGTCCCAGGCATGCAGCCTACGATACTCTTTTAGGGCAGTTCACAAGAGAGCACACGCACTGACGCCACGCCCTCCAGCCAAAGGCACATCAGTAATCAACCGCCGGCGAGTCAAAGTCGTCATAGTCCGACTCTGCCATTTCATCGTCATATTCAGCCATGAAGTCCTTCAAGTTGTCCTCATCAAGCCCGTCATCTTCAAGCTTATCCACCGGCAAGTCGGAGGGCGGCAGCCCCGCTTCGCTGCCAGTGCCGCTTCCCGCAGCCGCCAGTGCCTCAGCGCCCTGAGCCTGCAGTGATAGCCATGGCCATTAAAGCTTTGTATTTATATTGCATGATAGCAGATAGTGGCCCTGATACATGTCCTGGGGATGGAGGATACATCTGGTGCATCATCAAGCGCACATCATACACCTGCCCCCGCGCTCAGTATACAGCCCTGCCACCTCCAGGTGAAATAAGGCCCTAACAGTGCATGAATGGCTCATCAACCAAGCAACGATCCTAGTCTAGTCTTACAGCCTGCTGTTCAAGCAGCTTACAAGAATGCCCTCTCTCATCGCCCCTTGCTAAATTTTGTAAGTGCCACGCCACCCCCGCCACATCAAACCCCAGCCGCACATCTACGGCCTCCTTAGGCGCACCTGCCACAGCCGCACATACTCCTGCCCCACAACCGCCTGGACGTCGTCCCAAGGCACAGCCCCCTGCGCCGCCTGCGCAAGCAGCTCGACCTCCGCCTCGCTTAGGGCGCTCAGCCCCTCCTGGTTTGCTAGCACCACCTCCTCCCAGCCTGGCAGACTCTCCACACTCTCTATCGTCAGAGTGCCATTCCTGCAGGGGCGAAGGGGTGGGTGAAAGGCAGCACATGTGCAGCTCCCCAAGGTTATCTTAGTTGGTGGCAACCAGGGGTATCTTAGGAGCTCAAGCCTAACCAGGGGCTACCTCGCAGGTCATCCCCCGTCACCAACACAGCATGCCTGATGGGCACCAACCGACAGCAGCGTGTAACGCTGCTGCCTCTCTTCCCACATATACCTTCTCCTCCACTCCTATGGCACCAGACAAGGAGCACATGGACCCAATAGGAACACCTGTAATGTGTGCTGCTTTGAACATGTGTTCCTCTTTATGCCCGTCCCTTTGGTGCCCCTTCCGCACCTGACTCGCAGACGTAGGTCGTGTGGTGCTACATCCTCCGGAGCCAGCCACACAACTGGCTCTTTACTAATACTGCGTGCCTTGTTATCCATGACATAGACCTGAGCCAAGTCCAGCTCATACGGTTCCAGCCTGGCAACTGGAAGGAAGTAGACCTTGTAGACCTGCAGTGCAATTCACTGGGACACTCTGGCGTCTGCCCAGGTCTCCATTACGCTACTGCAGCCAGCAGGCCCCCATCCAGAGCCTGAACACTACCTGGCCACATCGATGCAAGCCCAGGGCATTGCTGGTAGACTGCTGCAGCAGACCACCCACCCCTGAGCACCTCAAGCAACT
The DNA here is from genome assembly GCA_001598975.1 of Parachlorella kessleri. Taxonomy (NCBI): domain Eukaryota; kingdom Viridiplantae; phylum Chlorophyta; class Trebouxiophyceae; order Chlorellales; family Chlorellaceae; genus Parachlorella; species Parachlorella kessleri. The sequence continues at coordinate 25,776 of BBXU01000138.1, forward strand.
TGAACCGATTTGCACCACTGCTGCCCTTACCCACTGCTTGGGCGGCTTCTCTTCCAGCACGTTGCCCAGAAACTCGGCTCCTATCTCGATTGACTGGTAGTGCCGCGGTCCTGCCGGCAGCTCACCAAATATGCTGGGCCGCACAAGATCTTCAGATTCCTGAAGGGAAGGAAGCACAACAGTGCTTCAGGAAAGGATGGCACGGGCATCATGCCACCTGCCCCCAGGCAGGCATAGGCCCGTCAGCTGCTTCAAGGTGGGGTAACAGCTTGCTATAAGAAGCGGCCGGCCAAGCACAATAACTTGCATCATGCTTACCTCGTCAATCACATAGGAGTCCTGCAAATCCAACTGGCCATCGGGTAACTCCGCCACCAAAAACTCGCAGTTGTCCTGCATGAACAGATGATAACAGCCTTCAAAGCCCAGGAACAGCACCCCTCAACCCATCCTATTCTCCTCATTGACATTTAGTAGCAGGCACGCTTAGATGTGCCTGCTGACGTATGAGGAGGGGGACTCAGTGCAGCCTCCTGACACAACCCGCACCCCGACCCACGAGCTTCTCGCAGGCAAGTCCCCAGCTACAACAGGTCCATGTTCCGCTCACCAGCATAAACGACCGATATCCTGGCCTGCTGGTCGCTGGCTTGGCGTCCTCCAGGGCCATCAGCCCTGTGTAGTCAGGCTCGCTCTCAGGACCCCATTTGGGAGATGCTGCCTCAGCAGTGGCTGCTGCGGTTAGCCGCTGCATCCGCCGCTGCTGGCGCGAGGCTACAACGAAGGGCTGCCAGTGGTGGGGTGCTGGGCGCCTCCATGCCCGGCAGGCCCTCCAGTGGGCGGGCCTAGTAAGGTGTGCCGAGGTTGCTGCCTTCTTCTGTAACTGCGCGCTCATGTTTTCTATGAAAGGCTTACAAACCTAGAAAAATATGGCACGAAAAGAGAACAGTCAATGATGGCATTGCATGCACCCGAGGTGTCTTTAAGAACTTTTGTTGCAAGTAAATCGTAACCCTACTCCTAGTAAGTTGGCGGTCTTGGTAAGTGATGGACCTGACTGAGGGGGGTTACTGATGGACCTACGGGCTGTCTGTGCAGGCGCATGGCGGGTAGCCTTGGACTTGTCCTCAGTTCAATTTGTTGTTTCCCCCCAGTGGGGGCCCCCAGCAATTCAATCTCCTCGTACTGGTGTTGATGGCGAGTGCTTGTAACATGTATCGCCTGGAGCTTGAGCACCAGCCAGCACTGTGGTGCCACTTGGTTCTACGGTGCAGGGGTCCCAAGCGACAGGTGGTTTTGAACTGCAAGGCACAGAGGCTTTGCAGGTGATTGCCCTTGCCGGCTTCTGCTTTCATGCCTGTTGCTGCTCTGCCGCTGCAACAGGCAGGCGTCCCAGAGATTGTTTGGGCTTCGCAACCAAAACCCTTGTCAAACTTGCCGCTATGCCTCGCAGTTTGCTGGGATGCAGAGCCTCTGCAAGGCACAGAACAGCAGATTTTTTCTCAAGCACCAGGCTGGGTGCTGGTAGATGCCCTAAATGGGAGTGCTCTTGCAGGCACCTTGCTTCCAGGACACCACTGGGCGCTGAAGGCACAGAGTGCAAACCAGCACCAATCCAAGGTGTGCTGTCCAGAATCGGCATCGTCCCGGCTATTACTGCCTACCGCCACTAGACCCAGAAGTAGCTACTACAGGACTTTGAGAGCTGGCATATGCCTGTGCGCTCCAGCGTGTCTGCTGGTATCGAGCTGTGAGTCGAGTCTGGTCTGTGAAGGCTTACGCTTTTGAGTTGAGAGCCTAGCAGGGTTCTCTAATGCAAGCACGTATCCTGAGGAACATGACTTGTGGAAGCAATATTGAGTGCCCCGAAGGGCGCCTCGCCATGTACAGATATAACCCAAACTGATGACTGCGCCACAGCAGAGATGGACAACCTCTAGTGCCGCAGCTTTTTAACCTGTCTTAACAAAACCCTGAAATTGACCAGTCTCAGGTACTTGGTGAGGACTTCCAGACAATAGCCATCATCCTTTGAACTGTCGTGTGAGCCAGTGGCACAACCCAGTTGAAGCATCCCAGGACCGAAGTCAAGTCCACAGCGCCCTAGGGCGCGAGATTGAAGCACGCTGGTCACACAACAAGCTATTGGTATACGAGTCACGTCAGCTGCTGTACCTTAAGGCTACTTCACAGGGCCATCGCCACTTTCCTCGGTGCGCCATGCCAACCATGCGTTTCCTGATGATGCAAGGCCGTGTGTCACACGCCCTTCCTGCCTCCAGAAGACTCCCCATCGCTGAAAGGAAGCAGTCCTTGCGCTGCCTGTGTGGAACAACGGGTCCCTCACGGCGGTAAGCTGGTGCAGGCCCGGGCAGTGGGATGTAGTCACTTCTGTGAGGCTTGCTGTTTACAGCAGAGCACAACGTCCCTCCACAACTACAGGTCACCGTTGCAGGTCCAAAGCTTTGTTTCTGAGCCCCGTCTGGCCAGAAAGGAGCAGCTCAGCAGCAGGCGTCCGCACAGCTGACCTGATAGGCGGCTTCCAAGAGTGGGGTTTTGATGTGGCCTATGCAAGGTATGGGCAGCCACCCACGCAAGGTTGTTGATTCAGCCTAGTATTGGCATGATACGGCATCCCAATTCAGTCGAACAACACTCGTCTCTGTACAGCGAGACAGAGGCTTGTTGCTGTTTCCTTGGGAGGGCCGTCAGCCAGGCGCAAGTGTGTCCTTGGCTGCTGTCGAGCGGGGGCGGTACCTTTCCTTGCAACTTGTCGAGGGTGACATCTAACCGCATCTGGTCTGTGCAGCTCTTCAAGGCCCAACAGCCACTCAGAGCTGCTGGAGAGCCAGGGCGTGCCCGCCATCCACTGCGCACCCAACCGCGAAGAGGAACTGGCGGGCATCCTTCAAGCAGTCAACCCCGATGTGTGCGTGTTTGACAGGTGGGTGAGCGCTGCTTCACTATATACCTAGTGTGCCTGCTGCTTAGAGACTCCTCCGGTGCATCCTCACCTTTGCGGATGTGTATGGCAAGGTGGCAGGTCAACCACAGCTCTTGACACCTCCTTCAGCCTACCAAGTGCAGCTAGAAGATCCCACTGTTCTGCCTGCACCATCACCTAAATCTCGCACTATGCTTGTGCCCAGGTCCTACCCCCCCCCCCCTCCCCCTCTCCCCCACAGGTTTTATGCGGAGGAAGCCTTCTCCTTCCGGGTGCGAGACCTGGCCCCCGGCGCACTGCGGGTGCTGGACATGCAGGACGTGCACTTCCTGCGGGCAGGGCGGCAGCGGCTGGCAGCGCAGGGGGCTCCCCTGCCGGAGGTGCTGGCATGGCGCCCCACATCCGAATCTGCAGAATGCCTGCGAGAGCTGGCCTCCATACAGAGGTGGGCGGGTGGGCGGAATGGCAGTCGCAGGCAGTGGCGGTGGAGGTGTAATGGCCAAACCAAGCCCGCGGCTTCTCAGGTATGTACTGCCGACCAGGCATGAAGCTTGTGGGGCTTGCAGATGGGGATGCTGCTGAGGCCCCGCTGCAAGAACCCCGCCCCACCTCAGTTGCCTGCATAGCAAGCGCTGTAAGGGTTTAGGGTGGTGCAGCACAAGGGGTTTGGCTTTCAGCCATGCAAGGCCAGACCGGGCCAGAAAAAGGCTGCACAGTTAAGCTTGCGATCAAAGGCCTCCGCGGAGCCCGGCCATGTGCTGTTCATGGACGGTCCATATCATCTCCTCACTTAAGATGCGCTCCCTTTCCTTGCCCTGTCCCAGGTCCGACCTGACGCTGGTGTGCTCACCGGAGGAGCTTCGCCTGCTGGTGGGGCACTATGGCATCCCTGCCAACAAGCTGGTCCTGGCACCCTTCTTTACCCCGCCTTCTCCCTTCGCTCCCAAGAAGGAAGCCGCAGCACCATACGAAAGCCAACACCAGCATCAGCAGGAGGAGCAACAGCACCAGCAGAGCGGCCAGCGGCCGCAGGGGCAGGGTGAGGAGCAGGGCTGCCCAGGTTTCGAGAAGCGGTCGCACTTTTTGATGATTGGGAACTTCCGCCACCCGCCCAACGTGGACTCTGCAGAGTGGGCCTGCCGCGAGCTGTGGCCCCGCATCCGCTCCCAGCTGGCGGGCAGCAGCGGCGGGGCACCTGCCCCCGAGCTGCACATCTATGGTGCCCACGCGCCTGCCAATGCCCAGCAGCTGTTGCACAAACCAGTGAGTTGCTGACTGCACCGAGCAGTACACCATGGAGGGGAAGGGGTTGTGTGGGGAGTTTGAGGGCGGGTTTGGGAACCTCCCACGGACATGCTGACCGGCGGTGCCAGCAGTGCTGAGTGTCGGGCACGGCTCCATGTGTTGTGGGGACCGCCCTGTAGCTTCGCAGCGGCCGGCGGGTATGCCATCCCAGCAAACCCGTGGGCAAAGTTTAGTCAGGTTGACAAGCACCGCTGCGCACATTCACTAGCGCTGACCACTTGCACGCCTCAAGCAGGCTTCTGCGGTCATCCTTTGAATTTCACGTTTCCCGCATGCCTCACACCCCATGGCCACACTGGTTTGTGGTGTGCAGAAAGAGGGAGTCTACTTCAAGGGCTTTGCTCCCAGCCTGGACATCATGCTGCGCTACCGCGTCAGCTTTGCCCCGCTGCGCTTTGGGGCCGGGCTCAAGGGCAAGGTGGTGGACAGCTGGTGGCACGGCCTGCCCGTCTGCACCACTCCTGTCGGGGCGGAGGGGATGCATGGGCTGCCAGCGCGGCGCGCCAGCAGCAGGAGCAGCGCAGCTGGCGCAGGCCGCGTCAAAGTGGATGCGGCAGAGGACGGATACGTGGGGCAGTTAGATCAGGCTGACAGCGACCGGTACAATATTGTGCCAGTGGCCGTGGATGCGGATGTACCTGGCAGGGATGCAGCGGCGGAGGGGCCTGTGTGGCAGCTGGGGCCGCAGCCGAAGAGCCCCCTCGTCACGCCGGCAGGAGAGCCTGCTGAGCGAGGGTACGTCTGGCAGGCAGGTGGAGAACGGTTTGCCTCTACCACGCAAGCGGGCAGCGGCAGCGGCCGTGGCAGCAGCAGTCTAGCTTCCACGATTGGTAGCCCTCGCAGGGCTGCGGTAGACCCAGCGGAGGTGGGGTATGTGTGGCAGCTGGGGCCGCAGCAGCAGGGCGGCAGCAGTGGCAAGGCCCAAAGCTTGACACCCGCGGAAAGCAACATGGATCCTGCCGAACAGGGCTATGCATGGCAGTTGGGACCTGCGCATGGAGGAGCGCATGAAGCTTCGCCTGCTGGCTCGGGCAGGGCCCGTGACCACAGCAGTTGTGCCGGGACCAGCAGCACGCGCGGCAGCTTCAGCGGCAGTACAGCCGCCGCAGGAAGCAGCAGCAACCACCCACCTGCTGAGTGGGGTGGCCTGTGTGGTGCACAGACGGCCGAGCAGCTAGCAGTGGATGCTGTGCGGTTATACACTGACGAGCAGCTGTGGGCCGCGTGCCAGGCTAGGGGCTTTCAGCTGCTGGAGGAGCTGTATGACAGGGAGCACAACCTGGGGGCGGTCAGGGTGAGCTGCAAGGCCGGTTCTTTTTTATCAGTTAAGGTGGCAGGTAGTGAACAGGGAGTGAGAGGAGAGCTGCGCATGCACCTTTTATGGTGGCAGGCAGTGCACTCTGCGGCGGGGTAGCTTTGCTGGGTCTGGCAGGGCGGCGTGCCAGGGTGGCAGGCAGTGCGATCTGTTGTGTGGTTCACCTGGGGCTGGCAGGATGGCGTAACAAGGGTGCGCTGTGGGGTGCCAAAGCCTGCGCACCGCATTACTGTTGAAGCCTGTCTCTATACCCCAAACTCCGCTCCGACATTACAGGGGAAGCTAAGCCTGACAGGCCAAACCCTGCAGGATGGTGTGCTGGAAGCCTTGGCCAACCTGCAGCTGCGACGCACCCTGGACTTCACTGGGCAGCTGCTGTGGCAGCAGCAGTTCAGGGCCACCGAGTTCATGTCGCGGTGGATCGAGCTGAAGGAGAAGGGGCGGCAGCAGTAGGAGCCTGGGCGGACTCTACCTAGGAACCTGTAGACCCTGGGCCAGCCCAGGGCATATTTTGAATCCAGCACTGTCACTTGACAGCTGCCTACCCTCTGTTTGCACTATCCGTCCCCCAGTAACACCGATACTCTGAGATTGATCTGTTATGGTGTATCCTCAGAAGCCTATCTATAAGCCAAACACCTGCAGCACTTCTGCACGGTGGCCGCTTGGGTCCCCTATGTTGCTTCGAGGGCTGCACCTACGCACCTAAGGCAAGTGCAAGTTTATGGGAAGGCCAGCAGCTTGCCCACAACAAGCCGACATCACTTATTGTAGCTTCTTTAACTGTAGCTACATTAGAACCCCACAACAAGTTGTCTGGGAGGCGGGCGTCACACGCTCCACGAGTGACGCCCACCAACTCCATGGGGCCACTTCATCCTCCAGCTCCAGGCGCCGCTCAGTAGGGCTTGAACCTCCTGGCAGCCTTGAGCTCTGCAATGCGCCGCTTGTCGTCCTCAAAGCGCTGCCGCAAGTCCAGCAGCTCTGCACAGACGCGGCCGGGACAACGAGTTGTGTGTACAGCAGTGGACAAGATCACTGGTTAGGGGAGAGACCTGTCGAAACAGAACTCAACCCAACCCAAGGCCTGGCCAGGGTACTAGTACATTCAGCCCTGTACAGCTCCCCTACAATTCCGCTGTTCAAACTACCTGAACCCAATACCATGTACACTGAGGTTGAGCTCAATGGAGCAGCTACGCAAGCAAGTTGCAGTGTGGGGGTTGGGAACATCTTGCGTGCACTAGGCATGCATGCTGCCCAGTACCTGCCCAGGCTTCTGGAAGGCGCTGCACCCCTTGCATGCAGCACAAAGTCCTCACAAAGGACAATTCCCAACCCCATCAGCTTGCCCAACAACTGGCATAATGTCCAGTCCAGTCCAGCCCAGCTCTACTCCCTGTATCGCACTACCTGCCACCCATACTAATAAACATCAAGTTCCAGCCAGGGGCGCTCACCGCTCCGCCGCTTCTCCCTTTGCTGAAAGCGGTAGAAGTCCGAATGAACCTGGTCCTTCTTGGCCGCCGCCTGCGCCTGAGCTGCTGCGCCCGCCACGCCGGCCACTGTCACGCCGCTGGCGCCAGCATTCTTCTTGCGGCCCTGTCACTTGCAGCATTGCCGTGGTCAGCTGAGCGCCACAAGCGCACAGCACTGGGGCAGACACCATACGAGGGAATACATGATGCTTCTCAGTAGGCCGTCGGCAAGCCGCTATGGTTGTTCTGCTGCGTTAGTCTGTGCTGCGTTAGTCTGTGCACTTGGAATCTCCAGCGGCAACCCTAGCATCTCCTCCACCCCACCTTGTGCCGCTGCACGACTGTCCACCCCTCGTCCTCCATGGCCCTGAGCGCCTCCTGCCGCCGCCGCTCCTCCTCTGCCTCAAACTCTTCCGTCCACGCGTCAAGCGCTTTCTGCAGCTCGCTGTTGCCAGGCGTGAGAGCCTTGTGTTGCTCCACCCAGGCTGCACATGAAGGGCAGCAGCATGCTAGAGAAGCCTCAAGCGCCTGATATGATGGACAGAGGCAACATGGGCCAAGCAACGCAAAGGTACACGCTGGTATAGGTATGCGTGTAGAGGGTCCTGGGCCCGGATGATAGCCTGCGTGGACTGCCGTCGTGCTAGACATACTCCCCTTACCTTTCAGCCCAAAGGGCGCACTTGGCTCCGGCAGCTGCACTTGCTGGATCAGTCCCTTGGCTGCTGCTTGGAGGGCGTTATCCCTGCCAGCCGGTGTTGTGTAAAGTACGACTGCAGAGCCTTTGGAGGCATAGACAGCAGCCCGTTCCACATTCCCAAAGTTGGAGCAGAGCTCCAGGAGCGAGCCCTCCTCAAGCTGGAAAGGTAGTCCCGTGACGAATAACGTGCGGTCCTTAGGCAGGCTGTCCTGCCCGACGTGGGGTTTGACGAAAAGATGGCGCACCAGCTGTCCCAGTCGAATGGGCAGTACACGATAACTAGAAGACTGGCTCATGCTTTGTTTCAACACGATGCACGGAAAATGTAAGCGTCTGGCTAGCGAACAGTCATGCATGCAGAGTCCCTTACTGTCCCTGTGGTAGGCTCAAGTCTGATCAATCAACTTCTTTATTCATTACCCCGTGTTTTACTTTCAATCTCCACACCAGCAAAGCGGGCGGGAACCTTGCCACGGTGGCAGGCGCTAACCAATCAGCCCATCAGAAGTCAACCAAGAAGCACCGAGGTTCTGGCACACACACCCTACATGAAAATGAGCCCTGCTACGGACTGCTGCTCAGCAAGTGCAAGACAAGTCGCTTTTATGCCAGAACCTTAGGCTGTGGCAAAAGGGTTGGTAGGAGTACAACCTCAAGTGCTTTGCGTGGGCCAGGATGTGTAGGGGAACAGTAAGAATGGTGTGCGAACACGATTGACTTCGGCTGGTGTAAGTATGCGCTGGCTTGCCAAACGGCAGACAAGCTGTAGGTTGTTGGTGGTATAAGCACGACGCACACAGCTCTCAAGGACCCATTCTGCTGTTCCCCTGACCAACATACCATACCAGGCCTGCAGAACTTTCATATAAGCGCTATACAGCAAGTCAGCAGCTATCCAGCAACTGTACCAACTATCAGAACCAGCAAGGATTCAGCAAAAGGAATAACAGAAACAGTGCAAAACGGAGTAAGATACCCTGCCGGAATGCCCGCAGATCACACAATACAGTGTACAAAAGCGGAACGGTGCCCTTTGTATGTTCGGCAAGCATACAAGTATGATATGGGTTTCGTATCGGTCCCGACAATAAAATCCCCGAGCCGGGACCAGGCATTACTGAACCCACTGTCTAATCTACAACCTATTCAAAAACTGCCACTTCACAGTGCGTCATGCATCGGCAGCAGCTGGTTGTCGAAAGATTTCTAACTGTCCTGCACCTACAAGTGCTTTTATAGCGTCGAAAGCCTACCAGGGCTATTGTGAAGATAAAGTCGTTAAATCCTGGCATGCAGTAGCACTGCTAAAAGGAAACGTCATCAGCGAAACATTACCGGCATAGCCTGCTGCCAGGCTTGCTTTTGGCTCAACTTCCTCACGAGCCCGCCCAGGGCAGAACCCCAGCCCAGCTTAGCCAGCAGCAAAACCGCCAGGTCAATGCTTGGCTGCTGAGGGAGTCGGTAGGCCTGGGGTGGGCCGCGCCTTGGGCACAATCCTCACATTGCCTGCCCCATACTTCTTCGACAACTCTTTGACGACAACCTCCTCGGTCTGAATAGACTTAATTGACTTGATTCTACGCTCCTCAGGTACATACCTGCAGCAGTGGTGAGGTACACGCTGTCGGATGCGGGCACAGCAATACATTTCACCAAATCCATCTTGCAAAAGTTGGCAAGACTGTCAAAACTGCACACCTGCCTTTCTGCAGTGATCTCGCATCGCAACCCAGGCAATGTTGATTCCTCGCTAGGATTTCCATGATACGGCTCACCATTTGCTCTGCTTGGGCACGGGCGCTGCCTGAAAGGCAGCACGCCCTGAAGGCGAAGTCCCATGCAGGCCGCTGCTGGCAGTAGGCGAGGTCCCAAGCAGGCCAGCCCCACCCCCAGCAGCAGCAACCGCTGCAGTGCTGCTGCTGGCCCCCAGCGCAGGTGCAGGCGCCCGCCAGGGAGGCAGGTTGATGGCGGGTGCTGCTGCGACAGTGCTGGGTGGCCGATGGGTGGAGACGGGTGAGGTGCCAAAGCTGCGGGCTGCCGCAAGTGCCTGCTGCTCCTCCTGGATGAGCCGGAAGCGTGCAGCCGCTGGGGGGCTGGCGCCTGCAAACACACGCTCCGGGGAGTGGGGAGAGAATTCACGTGAGGGCTACCAACCTAGGTCCTAGCCTGTCTGAGATCAACAGCAATCACACGCCCCTGCCATTCATGGCATTGCACACAAACCCAGCATCAGCAGGCAATGCAGACCCACCTGCAGTACCACCCCACGCGGGGGGAGGAGGCTTGGGGGCAGCCGCTGGTGCCGCTCGCTGGATGGCCATAGGGTTGCTGGCTGCCATGAAGTTAGCAAGTGACATCTTTAGCCCGCCAGCCGGCGGCACTTGAGGGTCTGCCACTGGCTTGGCCCGCGCCGCCGGACCAGGAGTTGCAACCTTGCTTGCGCTGGCTGGCTTGAGAGCAGAGGATGGTCCTACAACAACACCAATCGGGAGGGGCTCCTTTACCACTTGGCATGCATCAATTCAGGTGAAGAAGCTGAAGGGAACGCACAAGCACAGTGCCTGCAGTTGAGCAAGGGCAGGGCACAGCACGCACTGCTGCAAGAACACGCCTCCCTGGAGGGTCCCCAGTCCGCACCTGCAGAAGCAGCTGCTTCCTGGCTGAGGATGTCCTTCAAGGAGGCGGCCCCGGCTATGGCAGCCTGGGCCTTACTAGAGCCCCAGGCAGGAGCTGGGGAGCTGCCAGCAGCTGAAGCAGACGCACTGGGAGAGCTGGGGTTGAGAACTTCTGTCTTCTCCAGCTCGCCCCGCAGGAACATGGACAGCCCACCTGCACACACGACCAAGGGTACGGTGGCTGACTTTGAAACGACTGCCAATGAGGGTCAGCAGACATCGCCAAAACACTGTTATCCTTACACAAGGGCACCCTGCATAGGTAGGCAAGCCAATGCCATTTGAGTCTGACTGCTATGAACTGTTGCCAAAGCGCTCCAAACTGAGCACATACAGCAGCACAGACCCTGACGCCCCTTGCACACACACCTTTGCGCTTCGCCTTGTCTTTGGACTTGACGCTTGCGCTTCTGGCCCGTTCTGCTGACAGTAACCGCGGCTCGTCCAGCCCCTTGAACCCCCCAACCACCTGGGTGCCCGGCTCCCCAGGCGATTGCTCGCTGGCATGGCCCAGGGGGCCAAACGCCGGAACCGTTGCGGTGGGAGAAGTGCCCAGCAACTCAACAGATCCGCTGAACATCACCCTTGCTGCTTCCTGGGCTGGCAGGCCAGAGCTGCCGGCCGGCGCAGCAGCAGCTGCTGCGGCAGTCTCGGAGGCCGGAGCGGCGACGCCGCTGCCACTGGCAGCCTCTAAATCCAACAGTGCAAGCTCATGGTGCAGCTGGGCAGCAGGGGCAATGCTGCCTGGCTTGGCTGGTGTAGCACGCTTGGCTGCCTTGCTAGACGAGCCAGGCTGCTTGGGCCTGCTACCTTCAGGCAATGCAGGGTTGCTGCCATGGCCCGAGGTCACGCTGATGGGAGGGAGTTGTGGAAGCTCCTCCTTATCGCTACCTGCTGCCTTCAGGATGACCTGCACGCCACGCCCCGCAGATGTCGATACCCACCAAGATCAACACCCTAGGACCTTGCACAGAAGCCACTAGCACCACCCCTCAATGAGGCAGAACACTGTTCAGACGAGGCATCTTCATGTCGACCCAGGTCAAGCTGTACACGCTCGGAGCTCCTCCCCCAATTTTACCCATGGCAGAGGCTATACACCCAGCGTACTGCTAGGCATACCACCGGCAAGTTTGTAAAGGATTTGGTTGTGGAGTCCAAAACCCCTGGCACCCGCTCTGTTGGCCACCCACCTACCCATGCCCACCAAGTGTACCACACAAGTCTTGTAACAACGGCTGTTATCACCACTGCCACCAACCAACAACACCCCAAACTAGCAACACCAAGGCCAGCAAGCACATGCTTCCACCTGCACTTCCTCCACCGGCATGCCTCCCTCCAGGGCGGCCAGCGCTGAGATCACCACCGGCCGTGTGGCCACTTTGGCCAGCTGCTGGGCATCCAGCTGGGCCCCCTCTGCTGCCCGCTCCTCAAGGGAGGCAATCTGCTGCAGCTTCTTCTGCAGTGCCCTTGCTAGGCGCTGTACAGCAGCCTCAGCATGCAGAGCAGCTTTGTCCTGCACATCGCAAGCTGTCCGTCAGTTTGGAGCTTAATCAGCCTGTCCTTCACTGAGGGCAGTCACTATCCTGTCAATAAGCCATGACATGACAACGAGTCACAATCCATCTGTCATAACTGTCGCTACCTGGAAGCACACAAACAGTGCTACACACATGACTGATCACCACGTAAAGCACCCAACATCGCACCTTAAAGCTGCTCTGACCGTCTGACTGCAGTGCCAGCTTGCTGGGAGAAGCATGGAGCATGTCTGCGCTCCAGTCTGCATGGGAAGCACGAGAAGCCAGCCAACATCAACTCGGCGCCCACACGCACAGGTCAACATGCCAACGCGTACCGCTGTAGATTACCAACAACTTTGGCACAGCCGGAGCCCGTCATGGTAGTCACAATCCACACGGTCCCACCACACGAACCCCCCACAAAACCTTCAACCCACCTCCAAGTTTCATCAGCAAAAACTGCACCCCCAGCAATGGAGCTCAGCCCCTCATCCCAATCATGTTAGATGACTCTCACGCAGGCCCACAAACTCACCTAAGGTGAGCGGTGCTGCTGTAGGCCGCGCCCCTGGCTGCAGCCTGCTGCCGATGCTCCGAGCCGGCATAGCTGCTGCACCCCCCTGCCCGTCCAGCTCCTCCCCACGTTCACCTTCTCCAGGCTGGCCCACCTCCCAGCCCTCCGGCCCAGCAGGCTCTGACACCGCCCCCGCTTCCCTGTCGCATGTGTAGGGGTTACCACCAGGGGCTGGGCCCCAGCTGTCGCCGCTACCCAGCTCGCTGCCGCCAGACAAACGCAGCTTCCACAGGCGCTCCAGTTCTGCCAGGAGGTGGGGAGGCAGAGTCTCCAGGGCGCCCCGGGCTTCAAGCAGGACGGCATCTAGGTTGCAGACCGTCACCGCCAGGCAGTAGGCCCGCAGTAGCTCAGCACCGGCCACGTCAGCATACTCCAACACCTACAGCGCTTCAGACACCTTGGTTGCTTGTGGCAGGGGCGATCACGGGCTTATGTGCAGAAGCTGAATACCCTTCAAGCAAACCCATGCCAGTCAAATGTGCGGGCCGCATTGTAGTTGTAGGCATATGTTCCCGCTCACTATAGGCTGATACCCACGTAGGGTCCCTGGAGTGATTTTGGCCGACTCAAGCATACATGCCTGCCATACATTCAAGCTGCTGCGCTGCCACCACCCCCTCCCCTACGCAAGCAGCCCACCTGCAGCGCTGTGCGGGGGTCCACTAACTGCCGCGCAACAGCTTCCTCACAGAGCAGGTGCAGCGAGGGCACACCCACGGCGCTGGGATCCATCACACCATGTGGGAGCAGGCGGGGAGGGGACCCCACACCCCTGCAATACACAACAAAAATAACCTGAGGTATGAGAGGAAGTGAAACCTCAGGAGCATGTGGCATAAACTGTGGTGCTGCACACGTCGGCGACTCCATTAGTCCAAGAGCTGGTTTCTGCTTGACAGCCACTGACTGAACTGCCCCAATGCAATGCCCAAAGACACTCCTGTGCCTGCTTGCAGGTTCCACCGTGGCACACCTGTCTGGGCTGCTGAATTGCGTGTCGCTGCCCTCCTGGCTGCGTGGAGACGTAAGCCCGTCAGCTGCCCTATTGTATGTGTCGTCCTCGCCAGCATCGCTGCCTTCAGTGCCTGGCACGGCAGTCTGGGCCAGCCAGGGAACGCGCGGCAGGCCCGGCAGCTGTGCCGCTGACCACCGCTGCAGGGCCAGGGAGTGCTTCTCGCCAACCGCCACGCATGCAGCTCGCTTCAGGCCCTCCACCCTGCCAGCAAAGGAAAACGAAGCCGCAACCTGATGAGGCTCGGTACATGTCCCTTGTGGATCATAACAACAAGCAAGCGTGCGCCCCAACGACGACAACCCCCCGCAACTTCCAGCAATCACAGGCTTTGGCCACGCACGCCCCGACATGCCCTCTACAAAGCCGAAGTCCTTAAGGACGGGGTTTCCCATACAAACACACCTTCCCAGCACTTGCTACCATGATAGCGAACGAATCCCAGTGACAAGCCGATCACTGGCAACATTCGCCCCACAGCTGCGCCAAGCAGTAAATGAACCTACCTCTCAGGGACAACCTTGGCGAACACATCACTCTGACTCGGCTTGGTAGCAGAGGCTGGCCTTAGAGGCAGAGAAACGCCCCCAGCTTGGGCTGCCTCCCGCTCCCTGACAAAGCGGTCAAAGTAGGAGCCCTTGCGACTGTGGGACCCAAAGGAGCCAACCTCCGCTGGTGACGGAGACCCATTTCCCAGGCTGCCCACCATTTGGGTTGCAAACCCTGCAGCCCCAGGAACAGAATTAAAGTTGATACAGAAGTTCAATTCATCCTGTAAGTTGTGCACGGTGGCCTGCCGGCAGGTGTCAAAACCTCATTGCAGGCTGCTTCATTCATATCCCATGTGATGTGGAGAACGACACGACCCAACCCATTAACTCTTATAAGGTCGGCATTTTTTCATACCCCGCATGCCGCCTTTGGTAAGTCACCTGCCCCAGGGATGGGCTTGCCCTTGTCCCGCCCCGCCTTCTTACTGCCGCTGCCCGACTGGCGCCCCTCCGCTGGGAAGTAGTCAGCACGGCCCTCCCACATGTACAAATTACCCTCGTCTGTAACGACAGCGGTGCGGTACTTGCCTGCGATATGGTGGCAAGCAAGCAAGGCACCGTGAATCCACACCAGATCAGGCTCCTGTCCAGCGCTAGCACACAGGCCCAAAGCATATCTCAACAGGCAGACATCCGTGCCAGTGCACGTCCAGCGGCACTACAGCAGCCAGCAATGCGAAGCTCAGGGGGAGCCAAGGGCCCCACAGTCCTCACCGGCTGAGATGCTGACCACACGTTTCCCTGAGATGGCACCCCCAACCTCTTGCACTGTCAGGGCAGGATCAGCGGAACGCCAGCACAGCACGACCCCGGTCCTTGTCAGCACGCTGCTGTGCGCCGCGCCGGCACATATTGCCACTGCCTGCACAAGGATTATCCAAAAATTGCTATACAGATGCTAGTTCTACACACAAGTTCGTTAAGCTTTACACGACTGCATTTGCAGCTACAGCCACCCCATGTCTCCTTCCTGCATCCCTGGCAAGTCAATAGCCTACCCAGCCAGGGGCAGTGCCATATATTCGCTTGCTCTGAAGTAGAGCACCCCATAATCACACCTACCTGAGGCCTGAAGACATCCTGGTGTCCTCTGTGAAACCACAGCTGCTGGCCGCCCAGGGTCAACACATCCCGTGTGCCCGCCAGCATCACACGCCGGGGTGACACCCCTCTGTGCCCCCAGGTGAACACTTCGCCCTCGGTGGTCAGCACCAGGGTGTGACGCTTAGCGGCGGCTGCCTGCTGCACCCTCTTGCCCTGCGCAGCCCAGCCACGCAGCCCAGAGTGTGAGGCTGTAGCCACCAGTGCGTTTAGCCACCAGGGCCAACAACATCCACCTCAAGCAACCTGTGCCAAACATTGTCAGCACTGCCACTTCTCTAGCACATACACTACCACAGACACAACCAGCACGCTCTTGCAATGAGGAAATTCGTGCTGCACTCTGCAGATATCTGCCCCAGATCCAAACCATCACCCCAAAATGGCCACCTTTCACATGCCACAACCACGCAACATCATACACAAGCCAGCCAGAAGTTCACAGCACTCACCTTCATTGCCTCCACCAGCCTGGGGTTCACATTGCTGGCTGAATCGGATGTGCCATACCCCAGCTGGCCCAGTACGTTGCTGCCCCAGGTGAAGACATCACCAGACGACGAGACCGCCACCGAGTGCTTGTTGGCTGCTGCAACTGTCACAACCCGAGCCCGCAGAGCGGCGACCCTGGATGCATGAGTTGCACTCAGCGTCAGCCCTGAACAGCACTGTGTTACAGTCATGCGCCAAAGAACACCAGCTGCAGGAGGCAATTCACAACGGGTAGGGTTCAATACCAGGCTGCTATCCCAACAAGCAGTCCAAGGTGCCAGCTGTAGGCCATGCACCAGGAATGCGTACCTGCGGGGCGTGGGCTGTGTGTCTACGGCATAACCCAGCTGGCCATGCCTGTTGGACCCCATAGTGAACACCTCGCCCGCAGTCGTGCAGAACACAGTGTGGTGCTTGGCAGCAGCCACTGCCAGTACGTGCCGCTTGCCCAAGCTGCTGACCAGCCGGGGCGCGATGACTGCGCTCTCACCGCTGTGAATGTGGGCCTCAGGATGCCCTGCATCAATGTCACCAGCAACACTCTAGCCTGCAGACTAAGGTAGCAAGCAGCACGCTCAAAGGTGTCAAGCCGGGCCGGTTCTTGTGGGGCCCCTACTCTCTTTCCATCCGACCTGACCACGAGGAGGCACCAGTCCCGGCTCCTGCCCTTTTGCTGTGCGGTGTTGTCCCAGTGTCAGCAGAATCTAGCAGATGGGTGTCGCAAGCCACGGCTACAACATGTCCCCTGCAGTCCCAAACCCGGCACCACAGCAGCTGCATACCTAGCCTGCCGCCGCGGCCCCAGCCGAAGGTATACAGCTTTCCGTCCAGGGTAACAACTGCGCTGTGGAACTTGGCAGCTGACAGGAGCACCGCATGTGCATCGTGCAAGCTCTCAATACGGGCTGGCGCCAGCTGCACTGCCGTTGACCCGGTGCCCAAAGTGTAGTTGCTGCCATTTCCCCAACTGAACACATCGCCCACGCCTGGGCCCAAGTACTCCTTCAGCTGTTCAGACACAAGGTCCAACGGGGTCCGCCCCTGCGGCAGGCTTGCAGTAGCTTAATGCAAATCGACGGCTTCTCAGCGAGCAAGAGGGGCCAGGGGAGCTCGTGCCATGCCTCCTGCACACCAACGAGGACACTGACCAGCACGAGACGTGCAGACAACATGGACCCTCCACGCAACCAGCCGAGCCGAGAAGTGCCCGCACACCTTCCAGTCTGACGAAACCAGGCTGCCCCCATGCTGCAATAAATCCGCCAAGATTTGAAGATGGCCCCAGTAGAGAGCAGTGTGCACACTTGTCCTGCAGGAGCAGAACAATATATCGCGTGGAGACTGGGGCCTGTAAGCTAGCCTGCAGTCAGCAGGAGGTTTCCAGTGCACAGCGATAGCAGCGTGCAGCCCAAGTTCTCGTCCTCTCAACCTCCAAGCCCAACAAGCACGGTAGTAACCTTGCCAATTACTTGGCAGGCAGGTGCCTCAAGTGCTCCACTCACCAGCCTGACTCCTGATCAGCCACGTTTGGGTCCGCCCCCGCCTCCAAAAGCTGCACCGAGAGGTCTGGCCGGTTCCTCCACACCTGCAGCCGCGAGACGGCCAACTGTTGACACTCCTTGTACCATATACCAAGGCAGAACAAATCCCACAGCACGAGTGCTAACAGCCTACTCACCGAGACGTGGAGTGCAGTAACCCCAGAGCTGGAGGGCCTGGAGTTCAAAAGCAGAGGCTTCAGCTAAAACGATCTGACAGCCCGGCAGCCAGTTCACAACGAAGTTCGGTTCCGGGCCCCAGGCATAGCAGCCTGTAGCCAGCAATTACTTGTTGAGGGCTGAGCTGGTATCGCCAGCTGCTAGAAGGCTTTCTAGGCTGGCACCACCTGCCCTCACAGCACTAACCAAGGCCGCCTCCATGGCTATCGACACTCTAGAAGCTGCATCCTAAAACAGGGTGGACAAATGCACTTCCTTACTCTAAGCGGAGGCTGTTACGCTGCGTCCATACACACCCCAAGCTGGACTAAGGATCATCTAAGGGCGCAACAAAGGCTGCTGCGAAAAACAAGCGACTCTCAAACGCGCCCCACGCAGAAACTCGCATTTGAGACATGGAGTACTGCGGTACTGCCGATTCGACCAATGATCAACAGGGGTTGCTGTGTTCATGTGTGCAATGGATGCAGCCTGGAGTACAGCCTTTGCAGCTGGATGCAGCAGTAGGCAAGAAACTATGCATCCGGACCAACAACAACGCCTAGACCTTTTGGGCAGGTCTGGCTACTCAGCCGAGCTTCTGCCATACCCCTTGGGCCATATGGTTTCAAACCCATGCTGCAACATGATTTTGGCAAGAACAAAGCTGGATGCACGATTTGTAGGCATTGAAAGCCAGGACTCCAGGGACTAGGGCTATCTATGAATGCAAGATGTCGACGTTTCCTGAGCTGCGGGACAGCTGCTAAACAGTGCATAGAACCATAGAAACAAGGAGGATCAGCGCATTGCATGTCCAGGGGGCCTTGCGGACCATGAGAGATTGAAATATTTATGGAAGAAGAAAAAATAGTACACCGAATAGCTGAGGGACTACCTCACTTGGGGGTTTGAGTTATCACACTGATAGACTGAGAAAGTATGAACACATGATTCCCTTACATGATAGCCCACCTCAATCAGTAACCTGCAGGTCAGCAACACATACAAGTCACAAAACATATTGGGTTGCAGACATTCCTACAGGGGTCGACATGCGTCAAAGGGGGCATGCGGTCACAAAGGTTTAAGTCATCAATCAATTGCGGTACCTGAAAAGTCGGCCCGATTTTCTCCCGTGAACATGTTGTGGACCCAGGGGGGCAGTCGGTACGAATCTCGCCTTGCGTTCGGGCCAGCTGAGCCCCATAGTTGGGCTTCATGATAGGATGTGCTCCTACACCCAAGCACTCAGGGTCAGCAAACACGCACATCACCTCCCAGCACACCCCTGACAGGCACACAAACCATTGCAGGTGGGGCAGCAGACCTGCAGTGCCGGGTGTCCTCTTGCACCCGGTGGCCTTATCCATATCAAACTCACGACCTGCACAGCAAGCATTACAAAGAATCTGACCATGGACCGCAGTTGGCACGCCCAGCACTGAGTGCAATGTGCACAGCAGCAAGCCGCTCAACTCTCCATAAGGTCCGGCGTCATTACGTCTCACCGCTGAAAGTGTGAAACTACCTGCTTTGTCCAGGTCCGATTTCTTTGGGCTCATGGTTGCACAGCCCCCATATCCATGGCACATCCCACCTGCAGGCAGGAACACAAGGAGGCTTGGCGCCCCCCCTTCTACAGGGTTTTCCATGTGCAGCAGCTGCACGTGCTAGGTTTGCTCTCCCTCAGTCAGAGAAGGCAAATAGGCATGGCAGTTCACTCACTAAAATCATCAGTACCAGCCTTAGGCCGTCCTGCAGGACAGCAGGAACAGTGTTATGCTGTGGCTTATATTTTGGATAGCTGGGCGCCTTGGAGTCCCATATCTGTGCAGCGCAGGCTAGGCCCAGTGTCACAGCAGCACAGACTGTGGAAAGCCTCCTTCACCCCACAGCACAGACGTGCCTGGGACTTTAATGGAGATTGTTACACCTGCACAGCCAGCACTGAGGGCTGATCAGCACTCAGCTAGTGCCCAACAGCCTTTGAAAGGAGCGAGGAGATGTGGGAGGGGGATACCGTCCATTCCGAGTCCCCCCCCTCCTACAGGAGACTTGAGAATATTGGCCGCAGAACACGGTATGCATGTGCCCCACACACGGGTGCATCCGACAGAAACGCTGCTGACGAGGCTGGAAGGGCATTTTCGGTCCCTGCAACGCCCCCTTCTCACGCTCTCACCAGTGTCTTCGGCAGCTGTAGGGTACAAGCTGCCCATCTGCGGTTCCGAGACTCGGCTGTAAGAATCAGAAGCGGTCAGATAACCTTGTTGGGTTGCAGGGCAAACAAGAAGGGGATTGTGACATGGCAAAGGCCACAGAGTAACAACTCGACTGTTGTACCCTGTTGGCGCCAGCCAGCGTGGCAGTGGCGCCCAAGGTACCTCTTGCAGAAGAGGCCACCCCCTCTTGCTGCACTGCCGAGCCTACGCATTTTCCGTGCTACGCAGTTCCAAGCATTCACTTTCCATGTCCACCTCAGGCTGTGGGAGCAAAATTCTAAGTTCCGACTGGAATTTCATCTGTGCTGGCCTCACTGGTGAGGTGCAAGCGACTTTGTACAGCAACAGCAACAGCGCCCAAGGTGCTGCTGGACTAACTGAAATGCAGTCGGCATAGTAGATCAATGGAGGGGCAACCATTAAGCAGGGGAAGATAACAGTGGGAAGTCAAGCACAGCATGCGGTGGAGGGGGCGGTTTCGGGGGCAGGTAATAGGGGTTTCTTCTTAGGGGCACTTTTCGCGGTGAGCAGAGTTCAACTATATTTACCAGTTACAGGGCTGGTCCTGTTACCTAAGAAGTTCAAGTTCTACACCTCTAGCCCATCTAACATATCCACCCTTGAGAATGTAGAGATGCGTAACGTTTCAAAGGAGGCTGGCTTTCTATCTCACAATACATCCTGCCAAGTACAACAATCAGCTGAGCATCGACGCTGACAAACTGTATGGTATGCTCTGCAGTCTACATATGGACGGTTGCAGGGTACAAGTTTTAACTGCAAAAGATAAGAATACTTTTGGCCAGAGGTGGTGCTGGGCTGCAGCCTACGCTCGAGGCAGGATGCTGATGTACAGGTAATGACACAAGTCCAGTCCCATCTAGTCTACAACCTGCACATCAAATGCCAAAGAGGCGATGGAGGACATCCCCACCTGTAATCTGCCTGTGCAGTGTGCAGTATATCTCTGGCAGCAGGCATGTCCAGCTAGAAATAGAGCATAGCAGGAGTCCGTACCAGGAACACCGGCCCTGTCTTCTCGCTTAAACATGTGGTAGAGTGAGAAGGACGGATCCCGCCTGGCTCGTCAGTTAGCTGGGCTGCATAATGAGGCTGCATGATAGGGTGCGCTCCTGCAGTGCAGCCGGGGCGAGGACCTAAGCAAGCGACATAGGACAGCAGTTGCATATATCAGGAACGTCACTGCATGAGCGCAGGTGCAAACCTGCGGTGCCGGGCCTCCTCCTCATGCCGGTCTGTTTGTCCATGTCCATATCATAGATGAGACCTGCACCCGCAGCCAGCAGTCACTTTCACGGCCGACGGGCACAACATCTGGTGTACGGCGACGGCATGAACTGCTACACCGGTTGTACCTTCCAGCCAACCCATGGCTGGGGACACACTCACCTGCTGCATCTAGGCTGGACTTGACAGAGCTCATCCAAGCACAGCCGCCTGCCCCATGGCACATGCCGCCTGCAGGAGGCAGCGTGTACATGTCACATACGTATAACATGAGCGAGCTGTGGCTTGCATGGCAGGGGTGCACCAGCAGGCCTGCTCTGGCACACAAGCAACCAAAGGTTGAGGCAGTGCACTCACAGAAGTCACCAGCACCGGCCCTTGGCCGCCCTGCAGAAAGCCAGGGAAAAACAGGTGAGTTCACTTTCGGACGAGGCCCGCCTGTCCTAGCAAATGGTGGTCAGAGCACAGCCTGCTGCCCTTTACAGCAGTTGCATCCGTTGCAGGATTTTGAAGGAGAGGCACACATGATGACATGCCTGGAACCTTTATAGAAATCTCAACACCTGCGATGTGACAAGCTTTCATAGTCAGACAGTCATATGCTGAGGCCAAGGTAAAGTGCACAGCTGGAAGAACTGTATAAGCAAGCCATTGCACAGCTGTCATGACAATCACGTGATAGGGCATCCGGGCAAGTAGACGAAGAAACGCGACTGCTGAGGGGCAGTTTATCGTGACTAGACGTCAACGCTCTTTCTTTAGCGCTGCCTTGCCATGCCAACTTACCAGCTGGAGCGTCTTGTGGTGCGGGGTACATGCTCATCGTATGGCTGGCCATTCAGTCCTGTCAATACAGCGATATACTCGAGTGCAGAATGAAAATTCTTGAGGTGCCCGGGCTTTTAGGAAGGGAAAAAAACACTGCCTCGCGTAACCTTGACGTGACCATTGCACTTGGCGCTGGCGCCCAACAAAATCGTGCAAGCCGTTGGTGCAAAGGACACATGAGAGGGTGTTTACATAAGGACCATGGCTAGCTTGTGCAGTACACAATCGAACACCCAGCGCCCCCCTGAATTGCAGAGCTCCAGCATGGGTCTAGGAATTCCCTACCAAAAGTTGCCATGGTTACAGGTGAAGACCAGGCGTCCCAACACTGCGCTGCGGCTGCATCCACATCAAACACCAGGCAAGGGCGGCAACTTGCTAGCAGGTCCGACAAGCAAAATGACCCCAATGGTCTCTACTTGACAAGATAATAGTTAAGACTTCTGCACCAAGCACGAATATGTTGGCAAATAACATACTGCGCCTTGGGTGCAAGGGCACGCGATACTTTTTGACCACACGCACAGCATCAAGGCCGGCAGCTGCCTTGACGCAGAACAGAACCACTCACTTGAGTTTGGAAGGCAAATGGACGTCTTTACCGCCGGCAAATTGTCTCCCACCATCAGTACTGTAGCTCCCTGCCGCGGAGCCAACTAAGGACCCCTTTCTGTATCTCAAGCCTTGCATCTGCTGCTGCTGACTCAACCGCCGCCTGACCCTCCTCCTCCTTGGTCGGGGCCGCAGGGCAGGCGCCATCTCCACGGTAGAAGATGGGGGCCCCACGAGCGTAAGGAGCACAGTCCTCGATAAAGCGTGTGAGATCCAGGCCCTCTGCTGCAAAGGCGGCGTTGGTGGCCTGCATAGAGCACCCAAAAATTGGTCGACCACTTTTGACCAGCGTCGTGGGGATGGATTTCTGCATGCTGACAACACAGTAGCACACTTATTCTGATGCAGTCTAATCACTTCCATTCACCACATAAGCCTGCTCACCTGCCAGAACATAGGCTTGCATAAGCACCCATCAAACGGCCTGCACACCGGCTCCGTTTATGTTTACAGTTGGGACATGGCAGCACATACATGTATCATCGTCCCAGACAGCTTCAAACTCCATGCAAGCGCACACTCCGTGTCTGGCAAAGTTGCTACTGCATGTCCAGGCTAGGCCATGCAGCTGAACGCTATGCATTGTTCATAACCACCACTCCTTCGGAGTGCCTCAGCCCCAGCCCCGTTAGCTGGCAGCTTTCAACCTTGGTCGTAATGGAACACGCCAGGGTTCGAATCTGGGAGGGGCAACTTCTGCATTTTCACATCCTGCATTGCCGCTGGTGCGTCCCGCTATATGCTGGGTGCACAGCCTCTGCTATGCGTCAAGCTGCTGCTCATGCTTACCTGTCAGAGCCGTGCTGGTACTGGGTGGTAAGCACGGAGCAGCAGCCCTTGCTGGGGTGTGACTTGTGACGGCGGAGGCACGGCGCTAGTAGCTGCGAGCAGGTCACACGCCTTAGGTGCCAGTTTATTTGAGGTAAAAGTGACAAATAGGGACACAGTTCTTGTCACACAAAAACCCAACGCTGGCCCACTAGTTGGAAAACGAGCCCCAGGGACCAAGCCCGAGCAGGCATGGACAAGAAGAATCAGCACCGGCGCCCTCCGCTCACCTGCATTGAGAGTGTGAATGAGCAGGAGAGCTCTGGGTTGAAGTCCAGAGGGATGTCCTCTCGAGACTCGATGGGTGGCAGCTGGTATCTGAAGGTATCCTCCCCAAGGGGGATCCCACAGTCGCCTGAACACAACAGGTATGTACCCTTAAATCATGCGGGTCTTCTCTTGCAACAAATTTTTTGTGCAGCTTTCTAGGCATGCATATTAAGCCTGTTCTGAGGCACCAGCCGCTGAGCCTGCGGTAGTTTTGCTGGCTTACCAGCTGTAGGTGGCCTGGCCTCCAAGAGTTTGGCTCCACCACTTGGGAGGTACGCATAAGATTGAGAGCAACGGGAGCCGCCCTTGTTCTTATCCCTGAACAACAACAAAGTTGCAATGGGTGAGAAGATATCCCCGCCTTCTGCAAGATCTAAGCGGCACACCTGCTGTGGTATTACATCCACGCATGTTTCCTGAAAGGTGCGAGTTTATGACAGCTTTGGACACTAACTTACCAGTCAGGCATGCTGTAAGACCCGTCCGACTTGAGGTCAAGAAGGAAGAAGTTGTCATCTGTGTAGCGTAGGGCAGGCAGTGTCAAGGCTGGGAAGGGGTACCTGCAGGAGGGTTGTGCACCTGGGTGACAGCCATGCCTTACGGCACCTACTTACCGCTGCAGGACATGCCATTTAGCAACTGCACTAAGCGGGCGGCTGCATATGTTCCAGGGAGAGCGCTATAACAGCGCTGCCCAACACCATGGTTGCCAGAAGAGGCAGAGTTCCTTCCCTTAACGTTCCCACTTACAGGTCCTCCCAGTCAACGCCCTGCAGCAGGCCAACGGGCGTGTAGATAAAAGCAGGGACAGGAATCGTGCGGGGGCAAACCCTATATATATGGCTTTTCTGCCTAACATCACAACTGGCAGGGAGCAGGACAAGCACGAGGGCTGGTGGGGCAGGCAACCCTCAGACACACACCTATGGGGAGAAGGCGTGGAGCATGGCATCATTGATGCATATATGTACACATATATACACACACATCTCCCATGCACGTTTCACCACCTTGTGGTAGTGCCCGGTGAGCACCAGCTTCACGTTGTCAAAGGAGGAGAGCAGGGTCACGATATCCGGGTACTTGAGGTCCGGCTCCTCATCCATTAATGATGTGGGCAGCGGGTGGTGCATGACCACCTAGGAAGACAGGCAGCAGCACAGGGCCCAGGGTTGATGACTACCAGTCACTAGCTTCAGAGTGGACAGGCATGCGGACTAGCAGTCGGTGCAATGCTGCACGGGCACCGTGCTGTGAGTGAAAGAGCGGGCAGTACAAGACTGCCCGTGCTGCCTTACCACAGTGGGCTTCCCCTCCTTTAGCTGGTCTGCCGCCCACTTCAGCTGCCTGTGACCATAGCTGGAGAGTCTGCAATCAACCAGGGCGGGGCTGTGCTTGGCAGCTGCACATGGCTCTCTCATCTACTTCCCACCATGGCCCTCATTGTGCACAAGCAGGACAAGTAAACTAAAGCCACATGGGCATGTCCTGTGAGCACAGGCTGCCTGCCAATGTGATGCCTAGGGCGAGCGGAATGACATGTGCCCCCCC
>BBXU01000139.1:0-113987 GCA_001598975.1 Parachlorella kessleri
CCCCTACCGCACACACCCCACCACCCACAGCTTCACCGAACCTGGTGTTGCATTCGCGGTCTCCCGCCCTCCAAGTGCGGCCCAGCATGCTGTTCAAGACCAGCACCTTCCACCCACTGGGCAGGTCCCGGCAGGAGTATGGGCTGGCATTGAAAAAGTGCTCATACAGCTTGATGGTAAGCTTCTGTCTCACTGAGTGCTTCTTCTTGCAGACCACCTGCAAAGCAGGAGGCGGTGGTTGGCAATGCACGCTGTTGCGGTGTATTTGTCAGAAGGCGTGCCGCTAACCATATGAAAAGCATTCGCCTCCACTGAGCTCCATTTGGTGGGTTAGGGGCCAGAAGACCTACAACAGACTGCAACCCGCCTCCTCCTACCATTAACGTACGACCTCCCTCCGCCACGGAAGTAAGTATACATTGTGCCACTGACCTCGAAGTCATGGTTGCCATATGCGACCATGTAGCTAGCATTCAGACGCTCCATGATCCCCGAGGTGACATGATAGGCATTGACCGGCCCATGCTTCAACTCCTCATAGTCCAGAGTCCAGTAGGCGTCATGCACAAAGTCGCCCAGCACCAGGACCAGGTTGACTGCGGGAGCTACGTTATTAATCTTGTTGACAGCACCCCAGAGGCGCTCTGGGGTCTTGAGGACTGATAGGTTGTCCAGCGGGTTAGACTCTGAGCCCAGCACATACTGAGGGCCAGTCACCTGCAGGAAACTCTCAACAGCAGACTTGCCAGGGAGCCAGATGGTAGCACCAGGGCTGCAGAGGTGTTTAGGTGTGTTGTGGAGACCCGCCCGTAGCCCGGGGTCCGTTTGCCAGAGTGGTGCATAACTTAACCAGTGCTCACGTGCGTGTCGGTAATCAAGGCGAGCCTTGTGACTCGCTTCTTACTATGAGCCTCAGTTTCCTTCCCACTATCGAGAGGGTTAGGGTGCGCTGCCTCCGCCACCCACAGTAGGCAGGCCGCCATCACGATACAACAGCACCGCTGCATGGTGCAAACACGAGTTGAGAACCCAAGATAGGTAAATTGCATCGGCCGTTGTCATGAAGCAATCGGCTTTCCTTAAGGGCCACGGGATGGACCTCCCGGAAATGGAGAAAAGATTCCGGGGTTGCCCACAGGGCAGAGCAGACGCAGCAGGCTCGTGGCAGTCGTCGAGGAGGGCCAGGCTGACGACATTTGCGTACAAGTTGTTATAGACAACCACAGGCATAGGCAGCAAACGGCGCTGAGACTTTCTTGGGGAAGACAGCGAGCAACGCGACATCCAACTTGTGAAGCTAGGAACTTGTATGAGCAACCAGGTGTGTTCTCGGCAGTGCATCAATCAAGAGTTGCAGCTGATCAACGGGCTCAGGTCGTCCCCCAAGGCCGCGGCTTGACAGACCCATGCTCCCTTTTGCAGGCCGGCACGGAGTTGAACGCCTTTAGCAGCATGGCAGCAGAGCAGGCCAACGCGGAGCTGCGCTCAGTCCAGTTCAAGGCAGTGACAGCCTTCAGCAGGTTGCGGGATGATGTTGGCAAGCTGGGCTCAGCAGCTGACACGCTCGACCTCCGGCACCGCATTGGCCAGTCCAGTGACAAGTTTAAAGAACTTGCACAGGATTTCAAGCAGCGGGTGGCACAGCACCCAGCCAAGGACAGCACGGCCGCGCAAAAGCTGCTTCGAGACTTTCAGGTATGCTCAGTTGAGCAAGGTGTGAGACCCGCAGGGGTTCTGACGCTTTGCAGCTGAGGTCAAAGCATCCTTCCATTTTAGTGGCCTGTGAAGGTGCTTGTCGCAAGTTGCCAGAGCTTCGATGGTCTAGGTGCAAAGAGTTATAGTTGGCCAGTGGGGGGACTAGACGAAAGCCTTGCAGGTCAAAATTTCAGCTACATCCCCTGCCCTGCTGTCCAACAGGGGCTATTGAAAAACTTCGAGCGGTTGATGGAAACAGCCAGGGCCAAGGAGGCAGGCAGCATGCCGCGGCCAAGCGCAGCCCAGGCAGCAGCGGTGGCAGCGGCAGCGGCAGGCAAGGCGGAAAGTGGGCGCTCACGTGAGGCGCAAGAAGAGCAGGAGCGACAGGCACTGCTGGAGGGCCAGCGAAAGCAGGTGTGTGCGGGTGAGAGAGGTTGCGTGGCATATACGGGCGTCGTCTGACTATATAGCGTCTTGAGGGGGTTGGATTGTGAGGTGCAGGTTGTGAGTTTAGTAAGGGGGGCAGGTAAAGCGAATAGAGTGGAGATAAGATGTAGCTAGACGAGGGCTACGTTCAATGCAGTTATGCTCAGTGTCTTGCTTGATTCTGCGCCAGTGGTCTCCCCGGGACAAGCTAAGGCTGTGGGATTGTTGGCAGTGGCAGGCAATGCAAACAGCGGAGAGGTAGGGGTGAACTGTCCAAGGAGCTGAGTGCAGCTGTGCTCTGGGGCTTGCCTGTGGGTTGCCATATTGGCCCCGGGGGTGACTGCGAAGGCAGGGTGCTGTCTTGATAATCGAGAAGCTTGGGAGGAAGCATGTGCTGCTGTGCTCAGTTGGACTCGTCCCCTCCCACCTCTGCTGGGTTCGATGCGTGATTCTCCTTTGCAGGAGATGTTGATTATGTGATGCTTCTGCAGGCAATGTTGCGCATAGACAATGAGCTGGTCTTCAACGAGGCGATCATTGAGGAGCGGGAGCATGCTATCAACGAAATCAGTGGGCAGATAGGGGAGGTCCACCAGATATTCCAGGTGACTCAAGGTTACTGAACCTCTCGGGCCTGGCAGGAGGGCGGGACGGAGTGCTTTGTGGGTGCCGAGCCCAGTAAATCTCCCCGCGTCACTCGTAGAGCTAGCAGGTGGCAGGCGAGCAGTCTGGATGGAAAAGAACCACCAACTGGACGTGCCACGAAAGAACTACTATCAGGGCGGCAGGCCATGTAGGCGAAGTCTAGGCAGGCAACATCAACAAGCTTTTGCGTGCAGGACCTGGCGGTGCTTGTGAATGACCAAGGCGAGCAGCTGAACGACATCGAGGCCAACATCACAAGGGCCGCCGAGCGCACAGGCGACGCTACCGTGCAGATCCAGAAGGCGGAGCGGCTGCAGCGCAAGACGCGCAACACCTGGTGCTTCCTCATGCTCATATGCATGGGCGTGCTGGGAGTGCTGCTGCTCATCCTGCTGGCGTGAGCTGCTAGCAGGGAAGCAGGCTCAATCACCCGCACTTGCTTTCACAGGATACTCCATGTGACCTAGAATAGCCCACCTGTTGACATGCTTGCATGTTGTCCGCCAATATGTGCCGCCCATGCAACGCACTTCTCACATTCATTACTTCCTGGACTATGGTATCACTGCCATGTAGCAGGCACTGGCCCGCTTGTGCCAATTGTATATCAGTGAAGTACACCTTGTATACGCAGTTGGGATAAAACTGTGGATGTTCTAGCTCTCGATGCAGCTGCAAATAAGACAACCCCCATTTTCCAATGGTATTGTTCTCGAAGTAGTCCTTTCAGATCTGCAGCCATTTCACGCAGAAAGCTGACGCGTAGGCCTCACGCTGGGAGTCGCCGTGCACAACTGCATGCAAAGCGCCCGGCACAGCTACTCTTCAGACTCGGCCGCCGCTCCTGCTGCCTCCGGCTGACTGCTGCCCTGGTTGCTCCCCGATTCGTCACTGCTCCCCTCGCTGCTGGTGTCGGGGGCTGTGCCAGGCCGGCTGCGGCGCCGCTCTCGCCTGCCTCTGCTCTCCCGACGCTGCTGCTTGGGGGCTGACGAGCTAGCCAGCTCAAGCAAGCCCTCGGGAGGTGAGATTTCCATAAGGCCGGCTGCCACGTCCACCGCTGGGACCAATGCCTTGGCAAAGGGCAGCAGCACAAAGCGGGGCGCGGGAGGGGTGCTTGGTGCTTCTGTCTTAGGCGCATCCTGCACCTGCTGCTGCTGCTGCTGCTGCTCGTGTAGCTGTATCCGCAGCACATCATGCGTGCCTACAGCATGCACATGCACCCAGTTGAGAAGTAGCTGGTCGTTCGTTAGCGCCTGCTCTGTGCAGCAAGCAGCCCTTGGCTTGCCCACATGCCCTCCCGTTTCACGTCCCCCAGCATCTTCGATATAGTTCCCAATGTTGAAGCCAAGGCACGCAGCCATGCAGCTTGTGGACAGCTGCATGGCTGCAGCTTGTGGACAAAGTTCAACCCTACCTCCTCTCTGTTGGCACTGCCTGCCACCATCAACAAAACCTATCACTGCATACAGCCCCAGCACACCAGTGCACCCGTACCTCCCCTCTGTTCGCAGTCCCTGCCACCTAAACCCAAGACCTAGCGCCCCCGTCACCTGTGCCATCAAAGAGGTCCACCACGAGCCCCAACTCCTCTTGGCTGCCTGCCAGGAAGACTCGCAGCCCCACAAGGTCCTGCAGTGCAAGCCGGCCACAAGCTGGAGGTTGTACCCCACGGAACACATCCGCAGTGATCAAGTATGATGTGCCCCAAGGCCTACACGCAGCAGCTTCTTGCGCCTTGCTGGGCAGCCCGAGGCCAGGTACATGCAGTGTGAAACCCTGCCTTACAGCTTGCAAACAACCTTGCGCAATGCGTGCTTGCTGCCACCCTCTCACTTGTACGTAGAACTCGTCCTCATCGGCCAGCGCCTTCCGAGCTGTGGCAGGGATCAGCAGGGAGTGGCCCCTCAGTAGCTGTGCCTCCTCCGGAGACTCGACACCCTCCAGCTTCACAATCCACACCTCGTTGCCCTGCACAGGCAGCTAGCCAGGCAGGCCTTGTGCATCTGCAGTGGGTTTGCAGCCCTCAACCCGCCAAACATTCTCCACTCTCATGCTTTGTGGTTCCATCCCAATGTGCTGCAACAACTGCATAAACAGGAGAATTAGCACAGCAGACACTGCCAACTTATAAGTAGTCTTGTCTAGTCTAACAGCGCACTGCCACCTGACCATGCTGCCGTGAATACCCCAAGTGGTGCCATTTATCAGAGTGTGGCATTACTCGAACCTTTGATATCATGGTCCGCCCATACTCCAGCTCAACCGCGGTAGGTGGCAGAGCCCTCCGTCTACCTAGCTTGGGTACTGGGGCTCGCAGCCACCTGCACTCAGCCGGGAAGCACTGCTGCCCTTCAGGCCAAGGTCTCTTCTGGACCTTACGGACTTTCGTGTGGGACAGAGGCTGGTGGGGGCGGCCGCCAACAACAAAAGGGACCAGCTAACCTTGGCAGCCTCCTGGACTGGCACAGGGACCTAGGGTCGACCTACCTGGTGCCCGGCGTTCCCAGCCGCTCCTTGGGGAAGTCTGTAAGGGGCTGCACCTTTACCTCGCCTCGGACACCGTGTGGCGGGCCTACCACGCCAACCTCTACAAACTCTGTTGGAAGTGTTGGTTCTTCTGCAGGCTGCTGCTCCTCCTCTAGACTAGACTCCCGCAAAATGACACGCTGACGCTGCTGAAAACGCCTATGATGCTGGCGATGCCGGTGAATTAGGAGATGCAGTCTGCTGAAGAGAACAGAGCCAGGCAGTGCATCATGCATGCGCGCATGATAAACGGCGGGCGACTTGCAGTGAGTGAAGCAGCTCATCACGGCAAATGGGACGGAATAATACTCCGAAAGCTCGGTTGATCTTCTGTTGCACATGACCTGCCTGCTGACCATTCCCTCCTGCGCCATGTGGCACCAACTCACCCCTCCTAGCCCTCCCTCCGATTGGCGCAGCTTACTCACACTCCTCGCTGCCATCAGACAGTTCGCCTTTAGTGCATCAGCATGACCATCCACAACGATGCAGTCGTCAGGTTGGCCCAGCCCAGCGACTGTGCCACCATAGCCGACTACAACTGCAGGATAGCCAAGGTGCGCATCTTGACCCTTATAGGCTTTTCAGGGTGAGCTCGCCTTCGGCTTACAAGGCCAGGAGCAAGGACAACAGCAGGGCCACTCTGAAGCCCGCCATAAACCCTGCCTGGCTGGCTGGCAGTGGTGGGGTCCCCTAGTCCGACGGCCTGACAGTCACACAATTGGCTGGCACTACATCCCCTTCAATTTGATCTGGCGCAGGAGACTGAGGACTTGGAGCTGGACAAGGACACAGTCGTTGCCGGCGTGGGCGCTATCCTGCAGGACCCGTCCAAAGGCCGATACTATGTAGTCGAGGTGCAGTAGCGCTGTGTTGGAGGGCCTTTGGAGTTTCTGCATTCTTGCCCTATCAACTGAAGGTTGCAACCGATGGTTTGTACCTTTGTTGCAGGTGGGTGGACATGACGCTCCTGTTGCACAGCTTATGATCACGTTGGAATGGTCTGACTGGTAAGTCCGGGCACCGGTGGAGGACCATTATGCAGCAGCCTTGAATTGAGAAGTGGGCCATGGGAGTCCTTGGCAACAATGGCAGCCAGCTTTGCTTGACTCAACAGAGCACCTCGGCCACATGCCACCCAACACTTGCACTGCTGTGTTGCAGGCGCAACGC
The DNA here is from genome assembly GCA_001598975.1 of Parachlorella kessleri. NCBI lineage: Eukaryota > Viridiplantae > Chlorophyta > Trebouxiophyceae > Chlorellales > Chlorellaceae > Parachlorella > Parachlorella kessleri. Next base: position 6,466 of record BBXU01000139.1, read on the forward strand.
TCAGGTGTGGTGGGTTCAAAGCGTGTATGTCCATCCAGAGCACCGGCGGCGGGGCTACTACCGGCTGTTGTACCAGCACGTGCGGGAAGCTGCTAAGCATGAAGGAGTCGCTGGCATACGCTTGTACGCAGATACAGGCAACGCGAAGGCACACAGCACGGTGAGTTGCCCTTGGTGTGCTGAGGGAGCCATGAAGTTGTTGGGTCCCTATTGGCATGGGGGGAAGTTGCATATGAACTGCTGAAGGAGTTGGCATACGGATGTTGTCATACAGGACCCTGACAATTTACTAGGAGCCTGCTGGGTTCTGAGCTGTCTTGGTACAGCTGTGCTTGTCATTTTGCAGTTCCTGTGATGACCACTGTGCATCTTCATTCTGCAGTACGAGTCCCTCGGAATGACCAGTCACTATAAGGTATTTGAAGAGATGTTTGGAGGCTTTTAGAAACGTCAAGCTGCGGCAGAGCACAGAAGCATTGTCTAGTGCAGTTTGGGGTGCTCGCGCCGTCCGTGGAGCGGCCCCTCAGTCTCTTTTGTGAACGATGTCTCAACTCCTTTAGTTTATGTGGCCTGTGAACACTACAAAATGTGGTCCATAGACCTCACTTGCCTATTTTTTTACAGCGCGCTTTGTCCCCCTCGTGTGTGGGTGGGAAGCAGTCCGGCACACTGCCAAACATGGTAATTCGCAAGCAACCAAATAAAGCTGCCCTAGTCCTGATCCTATTAAAGCCGCCTTTGTAAGACCATCCGATGATGATCAGAGGCAACGGAAGTCAGGTCTGTTCCATGAACTTCTTGCCCGTGGTCTATATGGCCCCTGAACTGTCATCCAAGTCCTCATCTGTAAGTGTAAAGCGCTAATAAAATATTGGGAAGCTGTCTGTCATACCCAACCGGGAAGAGGGGCACCGAGGGGAAACCAACTGCACAACCTTCTGTTCAGGAGTTGCGCATCGCTAGCTGGTATACCCTGCAGCGCTGCATTAAGACCCAGCCCACCCACGCCCAGGCCATTCTTTAAACCCAGCCCTGGCAGACACAAGTCATCTACCAAGATGGCCACAGTAACTACCCCCCAGTGACAAACCACAGGTCTGCTCCCCAGTGACAAACCACAGCGCACTAACCTGTCCAATGTTTCTGGCGGGAAGTTTAAGCGCGGCTGGACCAGCAAAGGGTCTTGACCCTTGACGTCCAAATGGAGAGCTTTGCTGAGCTGTGCAAACGGGCTCTGGCTGCACGTTGTGTCATGAAGCCAGCAGGCTATTTTCATGACCCTAAGCGCGTCCTCGGGCTTACATTTATCCTCGCAGTTGCAGCAATATGGTAAGCTCAGGGACTGGTTCTTCTCTGTCGCTTTTCGGCAGCGGTGGTTGAACTGGGGCGTACTTGTCACCGACCCAGGGTCACTGGCATGGTTTTTGCAGGGTGGTGGCATCCTTCGTTGTCCAGGACATCCAGAGTAGAGGAGTGAACGCAGCTGTGTTGACTTACATCGCCAACTCGTTGTTTGCGGTCTATTTGCCTATCTACTGGGTGAACCTGCGGCTGCGGGAGCGCGTGGCAGCCAGGCGCCGCGCTAGCCAGGAGGAGGCAGCGCTGGTGCCGGCTGGGTCCAACCCTAGCGACGCCATGGTCCAGCCGCTGGCGGCGCAGAGCAGCAAGGACTTGCCCGACATGACCTGGCGGCAGCTTCTGCGCTCGGCCCTGCTGGTGCGCTTTGAGTGTGCCATGGCACAGCGCCGTATGCTTGAAGTGGAGATGCTCACCAGGGGGCTTGGCAGGAGACAGTGGGTTGCAGAGCTGTCGCAGACCGGGCACTCACGTGCCTTGCTGGGAGTGATGCTTACGCTGTGCGCTGGGGCCTGCTCACAACCTGGCCTGCCAGCGTACCGCTGCCCCCGCAAGCCTTTCTGAGGGTCGATGGCGCTGCGACCTGCTGCCGGCCCGCTGTAGCCACAACCATGCTATGACATGCTGACTCCTTGCCTGCCATCCTTGTCCCAGGTGGGCCCTCTGTGGTACTTGGCCCAGCTGACCTTCAACCTGTCGCTGGCACACACGTCAGTGACTTCTAACACAGTGCTCTCCTCTACTTCCTCTCTCTTCACCTTCCTCATCAGCGTTTGGGTGCTTCATGAGGTCTTCAATGTCAAGAAGCTGCTGTGCATCCTGCTCCTGATAGCAGGTGAGGCAGGCGGAGCAAACCTGGGAACATGCCTGCTCAGTGCTGCTGGTAAAGTGGCTAGTGTCCCCGCATGAATTGCGTGATAAGGGTTGGTGGGTTCAGCTTCGCTACCATTTTGGCAGACCAGATAGCCTGGGTTGTAAGGGGAGGCACTGAGCAGCTCTCGTGGGCGGCAGTGGACTAGGGCTGCCAGTTGTGGTTGTAGAACTTCCCACAGGCTGGGACATTTGAGATTACGGCATCGCCTGTATATAAATCTCAATGCTCACTGGTTCTGACATCTGACTTCCCCGTGTGGCACAGGCACTGCGGTGTACACTCTGGCTGACACAACATCCAGCGGGGATGGGGCCAGGGGCACCTTCTGGGGTGACATGCTGGTGCTCGTCTCTGCGGTGCTGTATGCCGCCTACACAGTCGCCATCCGTAAGGCACTCTCCGATGACGAGCATGTAGGTCGTTGGTGTATGGGGGGGCAAGGTAGCTGCACCCTGGTACGAACGCTTGCATGGGGTCGATGCAACTTGGCATACCTTCCTGGTTCCCTGCTCATAACACAGTCTTGGGCTGTGAGCCCCGCTTGACACCCTGCTGTGGCTTTTGAAGAGGAAAAAGGTGCCATGGGACCCGTCTGGGTGGTGATGAGGGCAGGTCGTCAGGGAGCCTGCCACCTGGGCGGGCGCTGTCGGTCACCTCAAGCCCTCAGGCTCGCCACGTATGTGTGGCTGCAGGTCTCCATGGCACTCTTCTTTGGCTTGACTGGCTCGGTGATCTTCCTGGGACTGGGCCCGCTGCTGTTGCTGCTCTGGCTTGCTGGCGTGGGGCTGGGCACGTTCACTTGGAAGACCTTTGGGCTGGTGGTGGCCAAGGGACTGCTGGACAACGTGCTGTCTGACTATCTGTGGGCGCGAGCGATCCTTCTCATAGGTATGTACGGCTTGGTCGCCAGGCTGATAGTCAGCGTATGAGTGTATGCAGCATTTTGGCCGCCTGCAGCATTTCGTCTTCGCCGAGGAGGCGGCCTTGATGTGTGCTTGCCATTACTTCGCCAAATGTTGCCCTGTGTTAGCCCTGCACTGCCCTACTGACCATCTGGCGCAATTGGTTTTGATGAGGAAGGGAGAGGGCCATGTCAAACCAAGCCAACCACTCCTCTGCACACTTGTTGTTACATGTGCAAAGCGTGAAGCCTGGTGGCCCCGCCCTCCGGTCGCCTGGTGTCCATGCAGGCCCCACAGTCGCCACTGCTGGTCTGTCGATGCAAATACCATTTGCAGTGCTGCTGGACGTCCTTTTCCGCAGCCCGGCGTGGCTCAGCAGGGCGTTGCCAGCGGTCCTGACTTTCACCGGGGGCGGTCTTATCCTGGCGGGGTTCCTGGGCATCAACCTCAGCAGTGAGGAGGAGGCGAAGGACCAGGTTGGTGGTATATAACGCTGGCTGACGGGGCGTACCGGGAGACATGATTGCAAGCACTAGCGTGTTGATAACTGCCCCATTAGTAATGCTTGGCATGATGTAGTAGCCCACGCTTGTAGGCAGAACCAGCCGGCCTCACTACACCTGGCGGAGTCCTTGGTCACACGCTTTACTCGGTATACGTGCTGGCAGGCCTCCCTCTCGGACCCTGTTGCCATGCGTGCTTTTGGTTGTGTGCAGGCAGCACAGGATGAGCTGCATGAAGTAGCCAGCCACTGTGAGCTAGAAGGCCTCGCTGAGCCCTACGAGCGGGGCGAGGGGGAGGGTGCTCCCCTGCAGTTGCCGCTGCCGCGAGAAGGCCCGGTGTTAGAGCGGTCCCTACCAGGCTACCATGAAAAGCCTTGATGGCTTCATTGCTTCAATACATATAGTACATAAGCTTTTGGGAAGGTTGGCTAGACGGGGTGAGCGGCAAGTGGCCAATCAGTTCTAGCAGCAGTGTGGGGCGTGATCTGAGAGCTTGTAGGGAGGGGTCCTGTGTGGTTGCTGACAACAACAGCAGGTAGTTTATATCTGGGAGAGTAAGTGGCGGGCGCATACACTAGGTAGCATGTTATTATTGTCAAACGCTGTCGACAGCAGCCTGCATACTGTAGGCTAATGGTTCCCCATCAAGCACTAATCGAGTTTGCTAAGCAGCACTGCTGGTTAGTTCGTCCGATGAGAGCCGTCATACCTTGGTGTGACATATAGGCCTTACTTCAAGGAGAATAGTCACCAGTGGGCCGCAGCCAAGTTGGACTTGTTGGGCAGCTGTTGGGCCTCATATTTGTACGGGTCAGCAGACACGTCAGCCGACCCCCAACCCGCGCCCCGTCGTGGTTGGGCAACGCGGTGGTCAGTTGCACGACCTGACCAACGCATTACATTCAAGTTCAACTCACGAAGGCTCGCTGTGCGCCCCGGACAGCGTGGACCGGTCACGGTATCACATCAGTCCATACATCGGAAGACATGTCAACTTCCCGAGCGGCGCTAGCTGTGCTACTCTTTGTGCTGACTTGGGTCTCTTCAGGTAGGCGTGGTACTCGGGCTAGCCTGCGCTCTGGTGCACCGCAAGTCAGTGAGGGGGAGGAGCTGTCAGGACAGGGGATGCGCTAGGCCGACTACCCCTAGACTTAGAGGTAATGTACAATTCCTTTGTGGTTCTGTTGCTTGCAGCTAGGGCGCTTAGCCAGCAGCCGGCTGACTGCAGTCAGGACAACGCCCTGCTGAGCCATGTGATCGGCTTGGAGGGCACAGCACTGTTTGCAGAGCTGCTGCTAAGCCTGGAAAACGGTGAGTACCTACTCTTACTCGTGCACATGCCAAGGCTCAGAGCCTAGCGTGTCCTCGGTCCTGCTCAGGAAGGTTTCTCGTCTTTGCACCTTCCTGGTGGTAGGTGTAAAGGCGCTCACAGTTTTCAGTTTTCTGGTGCAGATACCTATGCCGGGGCCTCCAAGTGTAAGGCAACGCCCTGTCCCTTGATCTACAGTCCTGTTTGCGGGGTGGACGGCACCACTTACGACAACGACTGCATAGCCAAGGAGTCTTGTGGGGTTGAGGTGGACTGTGCTGGCCAGTGCCCCTGTGCAGGCAAGTTCACGGGCAGAGAGGCGAGAGAACCATCGGTTTAGTGGTCGGTGGAAAACATCGAATGCAAGGTGGTTCGCTTCTGGTGCTGTGTGCCAGACTATTCACAGCTCTGGCCCAAACCCCGCGTGCCAAAGCGGAAGCCCTGCACCAACTGCTAATGGAGATGAGCTGATGCTTGTTGTGCAATGGCCGCAGGTCGTAAGCCTCCCACGACAGATGTGATCTGCCCCATGATTTACCAGCCATTTTGCGACGTGTACGGCCAGACCTACAGCAACCTGTGCATAGCCAATGCTACCCATGCCATCCTGGCGTGTAGTGGCGCATGCCCCTGCCCCGGTAAGCTTCCTACTGCACTCTGTGAACCTTAGCTGCTTTCCTAGAGCGCTGAACTCGCACACTTTTGCGATTCTGCCCTCCACAAATGTGTCTGCCGATTGCGGACAACAGTTTGCTGGCTCTCTTTGACCGGTCCCAACCTCTGTGTATGCCTGCTCTCTGTGAATCTGTCGGCCGGTATACATAATACTCTCCTTGCACCCTCCCCTTTTGGTGTTGCTGCTTGGTGGTGCTGGGAAAGTTAAGGTAGCTTAGTAGCCTAGTAAGTTATTGATCTCTTCTCCCAACACATCGCTGCAAGACCACGGCAGCGGCTGGTATGAGCTGACTGCTAAGTTGGTCAGACCACCAAGAGATGACCGATTTGCACATTTGTCTAATCCACCCCCGCGCTGTGTCCTTCATGGAACTGCAGACCCTCTGGTGAAGGTGAAAGAGAGTGCTGGCACCCTCCTCATCCCCACCGATGAGGTGCTGACTGTCCTGTTGGAGCGCGCCAACCTGACCTATGACAAGGTGGTGGGCAGCAAGGTGCAGGTGCAGTCACTGCTGGCACTACTCACCTCCCTCATGCCAACTTTGAACCTGAAGGTGAGATCAGCAGTGAGTGCCGTACTGCCGTTCCAGGTGTGAAGTGGCTGCAACCTGATTGTATGTGCTCCTGCTGCAACCGTCGAGCAAGGTGCACCGGTTGAGGGCTCTGTGTCAATGTGGTAGAGGCAATGGCTGGGTGTGGGCAGCCAGTGCATCGTGCTCTTGCACATCTTGATTGGCGAAGGCGTCAGTTGCTGCTTAGGGTGCCAGCGAATCGGCGGATCTGAATACGTCATTGTGCAGTAACTGAGCGGGCACATCTCGCACTGTGCTTGCCTTGGGCATGAACATCCACACGCTGGTGCTTCTGGATGCTCCCCTTTGGGACACACAAGAAAGCGCCATGACAACTGTGTGTGCTGGTGACCTGTGCAGCAAGACCACAGCATTGGGCTGAGTGAGGCCGGGCACCGGCTGCAGTATGAGGAGAAGGGCATGAGCGGCGAGCCTGCTATCCTCGACATGGACGCTGACGTGGAGCTGCACATAGCCAGCGTTGTCCCATATTGCGGGGTGAGTGCTTCCTGGTCTGCTTGCCACTAACTACATCCTGTCAAGGCTACACTGTAGGACAGGAGGTGCTAGCGCGCACCAGGGGGAGGCGGGCGGTAGTTGAAGGGTGTCAGAGCCCAAGGGGCATGGCACTGAAGCACTCCTCCCCAACGCCGCTAAGGCTCAGCAGATTTGCGATTTGTCATATGATCCCAGTTGTATAGTTGAACATTCCATGCCCGATGGATTGGCTGCCACTAGTGCCCCTACGCATGCTTGGGCAATGCTGGTTGTTCCTGACTGTTGCATGACCTGCAGGCCAACATTGTTGTGGTGGATGACCTGGTAGAGGTGCCGTCAGACTACGGGGACTATGCGGCATTCCACCAGCCACCCGGCCCACCGCTGCCTTCAGACGATGTGCCCGTGTGATGATAAACAGAGAGCTAGGGTCCAGTCCCAGTTGGCCGCGCTTTTAGTGGGAGTACTCCATTGCTACAGCTAAGATGGCTGCTGGCCAGCAGGTTGCAAGTGATGTTAGGTTTTCATCTCAACGACTGTGGAGTGTTCCATAAACTCACCAGAATTTATGATTTGAGGAGAGCAGCTGGACCGGTTGTGAGTGATGGGCAGGGGTTAAGAACAAGTGTCCTTAGCATGGTTGGCATCATTGCTACTTAGTATCAGGCAGGCTCCGAATACGCACGCACGGTGGCTAGGACAGGTTTGAGATGCCCATCTTGGTTTTTGCAGGTAGAAGTGCATGTAAGGCAGACATTTGCAGATGACACCTGGCTTCACCCTGTATTGCTACTTTTCACTCCAGCGCGCCCCAGCAGGGATACATGCTGTGCCGCAGGCGTGAGCGTTGGTGACCTTGTCCAAAGTCTGGCATGCAACGGGGCATGCTAATGTACAGTGTCAGCAAAAGATAGGCCCCACCTCGCAACCTAATGTTGCTGGGACAGGCAGCCCCAGTTGATGCTTGCGGCCCAAGAAACTCACCATGAAGTCGGTGTGTTGCTGCTGCTGGGTTTGGCGAGTGACCCCACTTGCACCGTGTAGCCTTCTCGGTCACAACCACCTGTGCAGCCTTGACATCTTCATGGCATGCTGTACTGGTTCTGCAGCCTGTCTGCAGCAACCTTGTACATGCATCCAGCCCAATCTGTACAGTCCAACCCTATCACCTGTCTATTCGCATTACCTGCCACCTTTGCTAAAATCAAACTGAGCCTCTGAGCCCAGGCCCTTGGACTCCAAGGTCCCGGTCAGCACGCCCAGCAGTGCCCGCCAACACCTTAGCCATCCATGTAGACATCCCTCCGGGCGCTCCTGCACAGGCTTGTACAGCGTATAGTCAAACCCGTCATATGGACGGGTACTTCGCAGGCTGGCCATGCTCTCTGGCTCACAATGAGCACAGGCAAGTGGTCGATGACTGTTCACATGTTTGTTGTGATGTGTCGTGGCTGACTAGCCTCCGTACGCCTGGCTTTTACGCGTCTGTCTTGTGCTGCGCCTTGGCTACGGCTGCCTAGTTCCGTATGCCATAAACTGGCTTGCCATGCCTCAAGAAGCCCAACTACTTGCCGTGCAGGGGCCGTTACTTGGTGGCTGATGAGGACCTTGAGAAAGGGAGGGTGGTACTCGTCTCGGAGGCTTATCTATCAATGATACTGAGCAGCCATAAGAAGAGGGTGTGCAGCTTTTGCCACCAGGACGGCCGCGGGCGGCTGTCCTTGTGCTGCGGTGGGTGGCAGCTGTGTCACCTCTGTTCTTCTAGCAGGACTGGAGTCAGGTGTGCTCCAGGGCTACAATGATGAAATTGATGCCACTGATGGCCCCCCCTGCAGGAGGATGCCACCAGGTCTGCTGGTGCTCTCCAGAATGCCGAGCAGCACATGCGGCAGCTGAGCCGCAGGCCACCCAGTATGGGTGCAGCATTGGCCTCGGTGCTGTTGCACATGGGAGCGAGAACCAGCCCCAGGAGGAGAGCTTGGCAGCATCAGGCGGAGGGGCAGGCTTAGTGGAGGCCAAGCCAGGCTCCATGCCAAACACGCCTGTCGGATGTGGGGGCAGCCTGGCAGAGCGCATGTGCCTGCTTGAGTTTGAAAGCAGAGGAGAAGCTTCCAGCAGCACCAGCAGGACAGGCGACAGAGGGAATTACGGCAGTGGCAGCAAGCACAGCAACAGCGATGACGAGTGCGAGGGTGCACAGCAGGGCTGCACAGCCCCGGGATTCCGCGTAAGGGCTAATAGCAGCCCTGGGCGCTCGACCTCTGCAGCCCAGCTTCAGGACCCTTGGCAGAGGGCGCCCCTCAGCGCCACAGCCGTGCCTCATGGCTTGGTCTGTGGTGTGTTGCGGCAGTTTGGCAGCGTCAAATGGTCAGCTGATGTTGAGAGCGTGCTGCTGGGGGTGCTGCAGCTGCTGGCATTGGAGCATCTAGAGGACAAGCAGGCAGCACAGCAGGACAGACCTGAAGAGGACGGCAGGCAGTTTTCTCTGCAGCACCCATGGTCACTTGCTGTACCATGGCACCGCGCAGCTGGAAGCTTTAGACAGGCAGAGCAGCCTTTGCAGGGCAGTAGTGAGGCAGCGCAGCAGGAGCTGCAGCAGACTGGCCCTCCAGGTGCAGTATGTCAGCCAAGCCAGGCCGCAGCCAGTAACCCAGAACTGCCTCACCTCACACATGCAGACTTTCTCATGCTGCAGAGCCATGCAGCTGACTGGGACGCGGCAGACCGGCGGGACTGGCTGAAGTATGCAGCCCAGCTGATAACCATGCTGAAGAAGGCTGGGTGGCCGGGGCAGCTGCCCTCCCCCGAGGTTCTCCTCGAGTATGCCGGCCGCATCACCAGCAATAACTTTGGCATCTATGCGCCTCCTGCCGCCTCGCAGGAACAGCAGGCGCAGCAGAGCACTGAGGAGGTGCTCGGACAGGGTACAGAGGCAGGAGAGCAGCTGGGCAACCAGGCAGGCTTTGTCGCTCGTCAATCAGGTCAAGCCTCAGCCCTGGTACAGCAGCCAGCAGCAGCCCAGCGTGGTGCAACTATAATAGCAGCTGCGGGGAAGAGCAGGCCTAGGCAGCAGGTGGAGGGCAAATCGGGACCAGGGCAGCAGCTGCGACAGAACCAGGAGCAGCAGTCAGCAAGCAAGCCAGGGCTTATAGGCCGCGAGCTCTACATCACTGCCAGCTTCTTCAACCACTCCTGCGAGCCCAATTGTGTTGTCCAGCGCGGCTTCAAGACTGCCACTGTTGCCACTCAGCGTGCCATCAAGGTAAATCCCTATGCAATGACCTGGGGATGCAAATTACTACTTGTGTGAAAGAGGTGCCCTGGAGTCTTGCCAGTGGGGCTGGCCTTGTTGTGCAAGGGCAAGCATGCCTGGCTTGTACGCTGAACCCTTTGGTGCTTGTGACCCGTGCTAGACCTGCCCAGGGCATTGCATGAGCAAATCCCAGACTGGGTCATGTGTCCTGGCAAATTGTGTTGGCAAAGCCTGGGACCAGCCAAGCAGTTTTGCATGGGCCTGCAGGCTGGGGAGGAGCTGACAATCTCCTACATGGACATCGACCTGCCCCGCTCCGCCCGACGGAACCACCTCCAGAAGTTCTTCCACTTCAGCTGCGAGTGCTCCCGGTGAGAGGCCCTTGACGGCATGGAAGCTGTGGCACTTCTAGCAGGGCCTTGGGGCAGGGCTTGTCGGCACACACTGTGGCTTGTCATGACCTCACTTCTTAACCAATAATACCTTGGGCAAGGTAGTTGTGAGGAGATGCTGACACTGCAAGGTGAAGGCAACCTGCAGAATTTGGAGCGCAGGTGTGAGCGGGAGGCTTCAGAGGGGTCTGCACGGTGCAGCTATGAGTCAAGCAAGGTCAAGCCCAGTGCACCTAAGCGGCGGGGACGTAAGGCCAGAGTCAGCCGGTGAAATTTGTGGAGGGCTTAGGTGGCCTGCAGCCGAGGGTCGCTTTCAGTCTGGGCATCTCTGATAGAGGTTGCACTGCCTCCGAGGTTTTGCTGGACTTGCCCAATGGCCGGCTGACTGTCTGCCTTGTCAGCACTGGCAGTCTTGCAAGCACAACAGCATTGCAGCAGGTCCCGATCTGAAGTACAACAAGTCAATGTACAGGGAGAGGCACCACAGCTGCAATGACACTGTTGGTATGTCCTCTTCTGTGAAGTGGGCTGTGGCCAAGGTGGCGTTTGTTTTTCTTTGTACCAAACGCTTCTCACTTCATCACATGCTCACATTCCCAACTTATGGTACCCCTCCACCACCTGACCTATTCTGGCGGGGCACCCTGCTGCTCTTGCTTTAACTGATGTGGCGCCTTGAAGAAGCTGTCTATCCTAGGCTGCTTGGCATCAACGGGGCCTCGGTGTTTGCCTCCTGACCTTTTCCCGCCAGCCCCGGACCCTTGGCCACCCTCCTCTGCTGCACTCTGGTATGCTGGGTAGGTCACTGTCTCCCCTGCAACAAGCATTTATGGCAGGGGGCACACATGAGGGTCCTGACGGTAATCGTAGGTGAGCAGGATGGCTAGGATGCTACCGAGCGAGAGAATGGGGTGCGGCTGTTTGTATTTGCATGGCACGCGGCCCCCATGACTCTGTGGGGACATCGCACAGCTGGTCGGCTCACCCTCAAACTTGGCAAACTTGGTGACCTTGTGTGGGTACGGTGCCTTGTCTTTACTGATGATGTGGAGGACCTGCCATCCTCTGGCCGTGAGTGCGTCACTCAACAGCGCACGATGACACTGCCAATAGACCTGCGAAGTGATGATGTAGGCAGGGTTGAGGCACCATCCAAGAGCTTTTAGCTCCTTGAGTCATTCGCTTTGTACTTGCGGAGCTTTCGCTAACTGGTCAATACAAACCTCTGCAACAGGCCTACCGTCTCTGCACACATGAGCGCCACTGGGCCCTGCTCTTGCGCCAGCTCCATCAGCTGCTGGATGCCAGCTTCAAATCCAGCCGTCTGCATGTAGTCGGCATACCCTGGCCGGCAGAAACAAGCGCAGACAGTTGAAGGCTTTATATGTTTGGCGTGCGATGAATGCTAGCCCATCGGTCAAGGGGGCCGTGAATGAAGTAAACGGGCAAGCACCAACCGCGGAAGGCAGGATCGTCCCAGCCTGCATTGATGTCGCTGCCTTTATCCTGCACACAATCAACCCCCACGTCACTTGGCTGGTCACAACACACTCCCATGTGTAAGCTTCTTACGCCACGTCTGTGCTGTCAGGTGCCCTTTCTATGAGTAGGTGATGATGGCAGACCCACCCTCTTTCTGAGGCCCCCAACTTCCTTGCCTAGCCAGACATAGGTGATGCTGTGCTGTTTGGGCAGCTGAACGCTAATCGCATCTTTATTCCACTGAGGGTTCGAGGAGCTCTTGGGTATTGTGCGCACGTCAACCAAGGTGCTGACATGGTTCTCCTGGAGCATTTGAACCAGCTCTGACACAGAGCGAGTGGAGTGTCCGATAGTGAATAACCTGGATGTCATGACGTGCTGATAAAACGTCTAGCACTGCAGGCTCGCTGGAGCTGCCGATGGGAGCCTGGGAGTTCTTGCGCCCTGACTTCATGTCATACACAGCATGTTGTGGTCACCGTGGTGGTCTCACTAGACGGGCCAGATGCAGACTAGAATGTTGGCTTGATGTTGTCCCTTGCGATGTTGGCAGCCTCAGGCATGGCCCCATGCACCAAACCATCAAGCTTCCATGTTCCCCAGCTTTCCACCTTGGGCGGCAGCTATAGGCCCCAAAGCAGCTTTTACAGAACATCAAAGCCCTATAGGTGGGACTTGTTGGACAGTGCGCAAGGACCCTTGGGTTTGCAAGCGCCCCTGCCAGGGTGGTCAGAACACGAGCAATTCTCTGGGCCGGCCTTTCAAACGGATGGCATGGACAGCAGGGGGTCAGACAGCAGTTAGCTTACAATAAGACCCTCTGGCAGTCAAGCAGGCCCGCTTCAGAAACTGTTTGCCCTCCCTTGCAGGACGGGAGGCACGGACGCCCCGAGACGGCTATGCTCGCTCCAAGTGAGGGCGATCGGGTTTGAGCTCCCGGGGGATCCTACCACCAGCAAAAGTGTGTAAGGAGTTTCCGCAAGCCCTCTGCACTGTCTGCACAATAATCGCCCTTGTCTTGCTGGCAGGGCAGCCCTCCCTAGTGCCCCATTTACCTTCCTATGTGGCTGACATAAACCGAATGCCTGCACGGAGGTCCAAATAGCCCCTGCTTGCGGTGGCTTTCCCGCAGGTGTGGAGAAGCAGGCAGAAGAGCTGACCCGGCTGGCGGCTTCGCTGCTGCTGTACCAGGGGGTGCTAGCCGGCAAGCCTGCCCAGGCTTTCCTGAGCCTGCTGATGCACCTGCAGAAGGGCAGCCCTCTGAAGCTTCTGGAGCACTACGGGGAGCTGTACCGGGCGCTTGCGGCTGACGGCAAGGCCAGCTGGCAGGACTATTTGCTCGACCAGGTAGGTCCAAGCTCCGTGGTGGGCCGGCATATGGTAATGCGATCAGAGGAGGGGTGCAGTGTTGGAGGATGAGGTTCGAGTTTTCTGCTCAGCAACGGCTAGCACCAGGGGCGAGCCCTGTGTTTGCAGAGAAATCAATGTGGCAATAGGGCCAGCAGCAGTTCAAGGCCCACCTTTGTGTCGTGCACGCCACACGTTGCCTGGCTCATGCACCCACAGATCGTCCGTGGTGGGGAGAGCCCTTTCGCCAAGGCGGCCTCCAAGGGGGAGCCCACCACCCACCTGCTGCAAGCCGTAGCCCATGACCTGGACGTGCTCCAGCAGCTGGCAGTCACTGAGCGGACGCTGGCAAACTGGGTCAAGGACACAGCCTATGGCGTCAGCAAGAGCTGGTTGGCAGCGGCCAGCAGCCTTGCAGCACCCAGCGGGGCCGATGGGCCTACCCCCGTCCTTCAACTACAACCACAGCAGCAGCAAGGATCTCCCTCAGGGTCTCGGGGGAGCCCAGACACCAGTGCGGCCCAGCAGCGTGCACCGACCTGGGCGGGGCAGGCCCCTGCCTGGCTGCTGCCGCCGCTGTCGCCGGAGCAGCGGGGCGGGTTGATGGCGGACATTGCGGGGCAGTGGCGGTGGTCGGAGGCGGCAGGGCTGCTGCAGCGGTACCATACGGCGCATGGGCATGGGCTGGTGTCCATGCACCACATCCTCACCTGGACAGGGAGCAGCCTGGCGGCGCAGGACGTGCTGAAAGGTGGGCTGCAGCTGACTGGCTGGCTGCCATTTGCAGTGAGCCGGGTTGAGTCGTGTGGCAGGTTGTCCGGTTTCTCAGCGTCACACTGCCAGCGGTTCAGTTGGCTGTAGAATGATGGTCAGTTACTGGTGTGGTGGTGTGGGTGTGAATGTACATGTATGTGAAGTTCAGCAGCCTGGTAGGGTTTACAAGTGTTTCTGCCAATTACTCTTACCAACCTTGTATCTGTGCACTTGTTCGCATGCCTGCTCCTGTGATATTATATTTGTGACACCCAGCTGCCCTGCTGCTACCCCAACCCACCTGGCGCAGGGGCAGGATCCCTGGACAGCCTCTCCGTCGGCCTGCCCCGCAACTCAGCCCTACTCAACAGGCTCGAACGAGTGGCCCAGGAGCTGGCCCGGAGCACCAACTCTGCCCGTGCCTTGACCAGTGGCCCTCCTCACCACTGGAGCCTGGGCAGCGACCCCCTCACCCGCTGGCAGCTGTGCTGTGCCCTGCTAGGCCTGCTGGAGGCGGCAGCAGCAGAGGGCAAGGGCCCGGCGTTCAGGGCGGTGGTGGTGCCAGCTGGGCAGCTGGGGTCGCTGGCTGAGCTAGCCTGGGCCCTCAGCCTACACCCGCGGGCCAGGTTCCTGGTGCTGCTGCAGGCTGGAGACAGCCTGCCGCCAGCGGCCTTGGCGGACCTTGCAGCCATGCTGTCGGGTACGGATTGGAGGTGGCACGTGTGGTGGTGCTGCCTTGTGGCCTGGCGGTGCACGTGGTTGCTTAGACTTGACCTCATAGCACTGTCTGCTGTGTGGCAACCTGCTTTCCTTTACTGCTGCAAGCCCAGGGGGGTTGGAAGCCAGGCATAACATATTCCATGAACTCACAGTGCCTGATGACCTGCGCTTGCAGGCTACGGCGGCTTCAGCTGGCCTGCGAATGCCACGCTTATTGCTGGCTTCGCTGGCGATGCGCCTGAGCCCTTGCAGCCAGTGCTGTGCAACATATTGAAGTGGGGTCCGCCTGGCGAGGCATGACCACTTATGAGAGAGCTGGTAACGGCTCTCAGCTGGCCCTGCTACTAGAAGCATGGTTTCAGCCGCGCTTCTGGCACTCCCTTGCTGTGCTTGTGCCGCAACCCCTGTTGTGGTTGTGCCCATGACCCAGTTAAGAACCCACACTGCCTCGACAACGGTGGTGTTCACCAATGTTGTCGGGCACCGCCTGCGGTGCTGCTCCTCTACAGCCGGCTGCTACCGTGTGACTCCGCCTGAAGACAGCCCCATACCTGTGCGTGATGTGCGGACTTGTTCAACCGCACCGCTTGCAAGAGTGTAGCACAGCTGTACGAGGTGGCGAGCTGTGTCGGTCAGTTGTGGTCGGCTTCCTGTAACTGTCCGCCACAGTTACAAAGCGCTGCATATGAACCTGGCATCAGTAACGCGACTGATCATACTGCCGGACCACGACATGTGAGGCCATGACAGACTGCCTTGGTTACACGAGCAAAGGCGTTGAGGCAGCTGGTCACATTTTATTGTCTTCAACGCTCGCCCACGCCTGCATGCAGTTTTAATGACCAACCCGCCTTGAAAAACTCAGCACGCGGGTCACAACCTGTAGGAGCTAGCCTCGCAACTCTGCAAGACGTTCTGCCCACGGCATCAGGTGTTTCAGGAAGGCTTGCTTTGTGTGGGGCTCTTACTGTCTGTGTTGGTTGTGAACACGCTGGTTCAGTTTAGCAGTTAAGGACAAGCAAGGGCAGTACTGCGCCTATTACGCAACACTGGGGCTCAGAAGCCCCTTGTGTAGCTACAGCAGCTCCTGGGCTGCACCCGAGGCAGCTTGAATGTACCACTGAACCGAGGCCCCTCGATCGACGCCCAATACCATGGGGGCAGACGCCAATGGCAGTCTGGCTCTGCACACGGTCGGCTCCAGAGTCTGGTTGGCAGCAGAGGATGGGTGGCAGAAGGGCGAGGTGGTTAAGCTGGAGGGCGGCAAGCTGCATGTGAAGCTGGACGGCACCCCAGCGCAGACACGAATCTGCAACCCAGACGACTGTCCACTGCAGAACCCCAGCCTGTATGGTAATGGGGTGGAGGTGAGCAAGCCGGAGTTGTGCTTGTCGTAGCTGCTATACAACAAACTGCAGCACACCTTCTCGGCTTTGATCGTTGCCACTGCAGCTTGATCCTCTATGGCAAATAAGATAGCCACTGCTGGACGGATGCCTCTGCGTGCAGGATATGACCACGCTGAACTACTTGAACGAGCCAGGGGTCCTGTGGAACCTCAAAGTCCGCTATCAGCATGATGACATCTACACATACACCGGCTCAATCCTCATTGCTGTCAACCCCTTTGCCAGCATGCCGCACCTCTACGGCATGCACATGATGGAGCAATACTTGGGGCGGAACCTGGGAGAGCTGTCGCCCCACGTGTATGCTATTGCGGATGCTGCCTACCGGCAGATGCGGCGCGAAAAGAAAAGCCAATCCATCCTGGTGAGCAGGCACAGGGCCAGTGGTGGAAGGAGGTTCGAGGGGGGGCTCTTGTGAGGTCGTAACCGGCAGAGGGGTGGTTGTCCTTGAGCTACAACCTGCAGGAGCTTGCAAAACTCCCAGAGGAGGCTGCGTACCCAAGCTGGTGCGTATTGCTGAGGGTATGCTGGATAGGCCTATAACATGGTGGGAAACGGGGGGGGGGGGGGCAGCCCAAGATGGATGAATGTCGTTGTGTGCGACAGGGCTCATGCTGCAACCAGCCCTCCTCGCCTGGGACTGTTGGACCGGCAGGTTCGCGCAACGTTTGCACATATCTGACAATGACCGAGGCTGACAAGGGTAGCTGGAGCCACTAGATGCAACCAGACATGCAACCAGCGGATCAGCGAAGACTAAAACAAAAAGGGTCACTGAATTTGCAAGGTGATATGACTGGTGCAGGTCAGCGGCGAGTCGGGCGCGGGTAAAACCGAGACCAGCAAGCTGCTGATGCAGTACCTGGCCTGGATTGGCGGCTACATGGATGGCGGGAAAGCGCGCAACACGCGCAGCGTGGAGCAGCAGGTGACTGTGGGGCTGGTTGTGGGAGCACCAGGCCACCATAGGCAGCGTACGCCGAGGGCAGCCTCATCAAGGAGGAGGGGAGGGTGATAATGGCGCACTGTTCAAGCAGGGGTGTTTATTATTTTCATGAAGCACATCAACGGGATGCTTGCATGGCCTAGCAAGGGAATGAAGCCTGCCAGTATGACTAAGTTATGTCGTACTGTGTATGGTCAGGTGCTGGAGTCCAATCCGCTTTTGGAGGCCTTTGGCAATGCCAAGACTGTGCGCAACGACAACTCTTCGCGCTTTGGCAAGTTCACGGAGATCCAGTTCAATAGGGATGGGCGTATCTCAGGTGCGGGAATCGTGGTTGCCTGTTTGTGGGTCCAGTCTGAGCCTTGGTATGGAGCACAACAGAGGAAGGGCCAGTAGGCTCCACACAGGAGCAACTAAGAGAATACAATAGATTTGGTAGCTAGCAGTTGGCTGGCACATGCTAGTGTGCTGATCCATGGACCAACTTGCTCAGGGTCTTGTGTGCATTTGTGCAGCTACCCCAGTGCTGGATCATTGTGGGCCTTCGTGCCTTGATGCAGGTGCTGCTATTCGAACCTATCTGCTGGAGCGCTCGCGCGTGGTGAACATTGCAGACCCAGAGCGCAACTATCACATCTTTTACCAGGTGGGGCCTGGCCCTGACTGGAGTGGTCGCTGCTTTCCATGCTTTCTCCACGGAGGATGGAGCCTTTCGGGCTCCTGGGTCCGGCTGATGCAGACCCTTGCTCTTTTGTGCCATGGCAGCCTGCTGTTGGGACAGGCTGAGACCCAAAGAGAGCGTGTCACAGCTTGTGCACTACAGCTGATAGTAAATGCGTGCCTGCCTCTGTAAGCAGCAAACCACCTTTGCCTGCTACACCGCAGTTGTGTGACGGCGCCTCTGAGGCGGAGCGCAAGCTGTACTTCCTGCGGCCAGCCCAGGAGTTCCATTACCTCAACCAGAGCACATGCTATGCGCTGAGCGGCGTCAGCAATGCGGAGGAGTACAAGGTCAGGGTCTCAACCACTCTTGATATTTGAGAACACATCCTGCTATCAGCCATTGCTTTCGAGCCCACTGAGTCACTGCTTTGTGCATTGTGGTATTGGCGGCATGCATTTCACTGAGAGACAAGGCCAGCCCATCCAGCGTGGGTGGGTGGGTACTTGGACTTGCGTGGATGGGCAGCCAGCCAGTCAGTCCTCCTCTACGGGAGCTCATGGTAGTTTGCGGCTGTGGGCTGCAGCGCACGCGGCAAGCAATGACGGTTGTGGGCGTCAGTGAGGATGACCAGGACGCGGTGTTCCGCACCGTGGCGGCCGTGCTGCACCTGGGCAATGTGGCCTTCCAGGCGGGCGCAGACGCTGATGCCTCGCAGGTGCGGCTAGTTGGCGGACCCAGAAAGCTGCACCTCTGTTGAATGCGGTGGGCATCCTCGAGCCATTCAAGCAGGGCTTGAGGGGCGACCTGCATGCAGGATCAGGGTCGGAAATTGGGTTGTGGTGTTGCACATCAACCTAGCTATGCTGCAAGGTAGCTCTGTTGAATGAAACCTCATGCCCCAGGGGGGAGGGGTTGGAAAGCCCAAGCAGCTGACTCTGGCTTGGTGCTTGCTGCGTTTTGGCAGGTTACCCCAGCAGCGGAGGAGCACTTGCGCGCGGCAGCCTCGCTGTTGGGGGTGGACTCCAAGGGTCTCAGCAAGGCGCTGACCACCCGGACGCGCCAGACTGTCGACGGTGCGCTGGGACAGCTGGCCTGGCTGGGCCGCACACACCGCTTTGATAACCCTTGTAGTCATGGCCGAACCCTGCAGTCTGACCCATGGTGTCTGTTGGCCCATTCTGGCGGTCCATGCGCCCTTCAGGTGTAGTTGAAAAGTTCATGCTGTGCACTGCGTGATGAGGGGTGTCTGTCAACAGGCTGGCTATTGTGGTTCCGCAGGGCCCATCGTGTCCCCCATCGACGTGAGGGCTGCGGATGACAACCGCGACTCGCTCTCCAAAACCATCTACTCGCGCCTGTTTGACTGGCTGGTCAACAAGATCAACACCTCCATTGGCCAGGACCCCCATGCCACCAGCCTCATTGGCGTGCTGGACATCTACGGTGGGTGACCCGTGGTCGTTTCGCACCGTGTTGTGCAGCCACCCAGAACGTGGTTCAGGGCTGTGGCTGGCCTCTCAGCACGTGGGCTTGTGTGCCCGTCACCGATTCCCTGTGTCATTCGGACCGTACTATAAAAGACACATTCCATACTCCTGTTGGTGCAGGCTAGTTCCCGACCGACTGGCAGCTTCTGAGCTTGTTAATCCCTGGCCCCTGGCTCCCTGCAGGGTTTGAGCAGTTCAGAGAGAACGACTTTGAGCAGTTCTGCATCAACCTGGCCAACGAGAAGCTGCAGCAACACTTCAACCAGCACGTCTTCAAGATGGAGCAGGTGACCAGGGGCCAGCTTGTCTTGGCCTTGCCCCGGTTTGCATGCTGGCTGAAAAGCCTGTGCTGTGCAAACGGCGAGGTTGGCTTGCTGGAGTCTCCTTGAGTGTGGCGATTTGGCACGGAGACGCTGATGAGGCTCATGCAGCAGCTCAGGGGTCAGGGATTCCTCCTTGGGCTTGCTGCCTGAAGCTGCGAGGGTCCGGTAGCCCACCACTAGAATCTGATCCGCTCGTCCCTTGCCCTACAGGCTGAGTACGAGCGAGAGGAGATTGAGTGGAGCTACATTGAGTTTGTGGACAACCAGGATGTGCTGGACCTGATTGAGGCTCCCATGGGCATCCTTGACTTGCTGGACGAGACCTGCAGGTTCCCCAAGGCGAGTCAGTGGGGCTAGGGGGCGGGGGCGGCGGCTCTGTGGCTTGCTGGCAGGAGGCAGAGCCTGCAACTGCGAGCCGGCTGGGTGGGCGCGAAAGCGGCACATGTGGCCTGACAGGTGTTGTGTGTGGGCCTGTCACCGTCAACTGCCAGGCCTCAGGCCAGGCATGTGGCTGGGCACGGATTATCGTCAAGACCGGGGTGGGATTGAAGGAGGTGTGGGCTTCTGGGTGGTGGTGAGTGCAGGCCACATATGAGGACCTGGCCCAGAAGCTGTACAGCGCTCCCACCGTCAAAGACTCCAGCCGCTTCTCCAAGCCCAAGCTGTCGCGCACAGACTTCACCATCGAGCACTACGCTGGTGGGGTGCCCCCTCCAGGCCTGCACTTGCAAAACCCACACCCCGCTTTGGAAGTCCTTCATCCTCAGAAAGTCCTTGCTCCTTCATTAACCTGCTGCACAGCTGAATTTTCCTTGGGCCACCTGTGTTCCCGCCCTTGCCTCCAACAGCCTCTTCCCGCCTTCCTGCCTGCAGGCGGCGTGACCTACAAGACCAACAACTTCCTGGACAAGAACCGCGACTTTGTGGTGGCGGAGCACCAGGCGCTGCTGGGGGCCTCCGTGCACGACTTTGTGCGGCTGCTGTTCCCGGCCGAGCCGCAGGCGGCCGGCGGGCCGGGCGGCGGCCGCGCCATGCAAAGCAGCTACAAGTTCAGCAGCGTGGGCAGCCGCTTCAAGAAGCAGGTGCGGTGCGGTGCTGGCTGCCATGCCGGGTCCCAGACCTGGGGCTGGTGGGATGCGTTGCTCGTAATGTGTCACTGTGGTGACCGCTGCTGCTGCTCCTGCTGCGCTGGCCGTGGCTGGGCTGCTGCTATTAGTCCTCGGCACCATAATGCAGCACCAAAGTGAGGCTGGTAGGAGACAGCAGGGCTTGGGAGTTTACACTGCATCCTGTGTGCCCCACTGCAGCTGGCGGAGCTGATGGAGGCTCTGCGGCGCATGGAGCCTCACTACATCCGCTGCATCAAGCCCAACTCCTACAACCGCCCCATGGACTTCGAGAACCTCAACGTGCTGCTTCAGGTCTGCATGGGGTGCTGCCTTGTCGTGCGTAGCGGCCATCGGCGGGCCAGGCAGCGGCATGATCATGCAAGGCGGAAGGTGTATATAGCCGGCATGTCCTGTGTTAGTATCAACGGCGACGGGTGAGGTCCTTTCTAGGCCTACTGTCCCCGCATGGTGCATTTTGCAAAATTTGAAGATGCACAGGCACCCACCTCACCGCTCTGTACGTGCACCGTCCCACGTGGCTGCAGCTGCGCTGCGGCGGCGTGCTGGAGGCGGTGCGCATCAGCTGCGCGGGCTACCCCACCAAGATCCCCTACGAGGACTTTGTGGACCACTTCTGGAACCTGGCCACCGACATGCTGCAGCTGGACGACATCGGCCTGACCAAGGGCGTGCTGCAGCGGGTGCTGGGCGTGGAGGGGTACCAGCTGGGCAAGAGCAAGGTGGGTGGGGGGCTGCGGGGGGCGGGGGCAGGCATCTGGGGTTGGTGGTGTGTGGGTTGCTGTGTTGGGTGTGTGTGGGGGGGGGGGGATCTGAGCGGTTGCCAAGCAGACACAGGAAGGCAGGGTTTGGGGCGGGGGGGGGTCTTGTGTTGAAAAGCTAGCCTGTCTGCCTGGCAAGTGAGCTGGGTAGAGCTGCTCTGCACAGCCTGACTGTGGAGGTTGGAAGTGCTTGATAGGTTTGCTGTGGCCGAGGGTCGCCGCATCCATTTTTGAGGTAGCAGTCCCTTCCCCACAACCCCTTCACAGGTGTTCCTGCGGGCGGGCAAGATGGCTGAGCTGGACAAGCGGCGGACAGATGTGATGAACTACTCAGCACGAGTTGTCCAGCGGCACGTGCGCGGCTACCTGGCGCGGCTGCATTACCACCGTGTGCGGCACGCGGTGCTCACTCTGCAGGTGGGGTCTGGCCTGGGGTGTGTTTGTGAGTCTGTAAAATGTAGGGCGGGTTGGCAAGGCTTTGCCGGGATTGGACAAGGCCACCAAGAACCTGTCCAGGGTTGCAGCTTGCCCGCATTGTGCCTGCTGGCTTGCGCATGCGGCGACGGGGTGGACCGAAGGCGCTGTGCTGATGTGGCTTTGCAGGCATGCACACGCGGGTGGCAGGCACGGTCATTTGCCGGGAGCATGCGGCGCGAGAGGGCAGCCACAGTCATCCAAGCCCACTTCCGGCGCTTCCAGGTGACCAGGGCTCCATGGGCTTGCTCAATCCTGTCAAGCAATTAGAGTTGCATCCCCACCCCCGCCGCCTCAGTCCCAGCTAGGACCTTGCGTTGCACCCTGCGCCCTGGTTTTCATCCGGCTGTCTGTGGAGGATTTTTGGGACCTAAGACCAGTTGAACCAGCCTGCTGCTGTGGTCAACTTGGGCTTGGGTACGTGCCACGGTTTGCAGGCGCGGCAGAAGTACCTGGGTGTGCGGCGCGCTGTGGTGCGCGTTCAATCGGCCTTCCGGGGCCACACCGCGCGGCAGTACGTCCGGTCCATTCGGCAGCACCGGGCAGCCCTGCTCATCCAGTCGCGCTGGCGCAGCCATGTGGCGCAGCAGTCGTACCTGCGGTATCGCAGAGGGGTCGTTGCTGCGCAAGTGAGTCGCTGCTGTCTTCTGGTCTGCGGGTATTGCCGGCTATGCCCGCGCAGGCGCCGCATGTCTTTTTAGCCTCCAGGACTCTCTTTATGTCGCAGGCAGCTTGGTCGGGGAGTATAGCCTTGGACGGCAGGATGAGACTTCCCAAATACTTGCTCTTTTAAAGTTGGAATTGCTCCGTGACAGCAAGAAGCTAGACAGCACTTTGGCGGGTGCCAGCTGCGACACTTAGCAGAGCTGTGCGTAGGAAACAAGCGAACAAGCACGAAGGAGTTGCCTTTATCATGTCACAACCTGTTGCATGCAGTGCGCGTGGCGGTCCAAGGCTGCCCGGAAGGAGCTGCGGCGGCGGCGACAGGAGGCCCGCGAGGCTGGCAAGCTGCTGCAGGTAGGCCAGCCAGCCAGCCAGCTAGGAGGGCAGCTGCCACCCTGCCAGGGGGGCGTGCATGTGTGCGAGACCCATAAGTTTCTGCCGGCTGTGTGTACCGGCACCTGCGGGGACCTCTAGTCAGCCACGCTCCTGGCTTCCACGGTGCTGGCATTGCCTGCCGTTGCATAGTGAGACTCGTTAAACTCACACTGTGCCTGGTTTCATGTGGTGTGTGGTGCAGGACAAGCAGGCTTTGGAGCAGAAGCTGCGTGACGTCCAGAACGTGCTGGAGGTGGTGCAGAGCCAGAGGAATGAGCTGCGCCAGCAGTACAGGGTAGGTTGCCAATCCCAGGCCTGTTACCCAGCCGGCCTCCTTAAGGTTGTGCCACCCGGACAGTGTGACGTGCATATGCAGCTCGGGTGTTGCCTTGCTGACCACAGCGGCCATAGATATCTCTCTGATTGATATGTACTCGGTTCAAGTCCATGGAACGCGCTGGCCTGTGCATTGCGGTTGCCTTTGTGACAGTGTGCCACCCTGGCGAGCTTGGAAATGCGTTGGAGAACCCTTGCAGGTGCAACGTGATTGGTGGCGTGTCCTTGTGCAGGAAGAGAAAGCGCAGCGGGAGCAGCTCGAGGCTCGGCTGTCAGAGGTGCAGCAGTCTGTGGATGGGCGGGTTGCACAGATGCAGGCTGCGGTTGCGGTGCAGCTGGCAGCGGAGGCGGCAGCACGGCAGCAGGCTGAAGCGCAGCTCGCAGCGGCACAGCAGCAGGTAGGGAGCCACGTGTCATTCGGTCCTCCCCGGCCACCTGTGCAACTGCCGCGTTGCTAGGGAGACATGGAGGTTCGTGCAATTGCTGCTTGGCCTTGAAGTGGTTCCCCTTGGGCAAATGTGTGCCCCTGAGGGGGTGTCTCGTCATAGTACTGCCATGCTGTGTGGGTACAATTGCATCCGTCACGCATCCAACCCATCTGCACCATGGAGGGGTGGTCATGAAGCGTTCCTGGTGGTCTACAACTTACAGGTGGCGGCCAGCAGCCAGAGCGCCGCCAGTGCCCAGGCAGCGCTGGGGGCGGAGGTGACGGACCTGCGGCAGAAGGTGAAGCTGCTGACGCAGCAGAAGGCGGAGGATGAGGTGAGAGGTCGGCAGGGGCGGCTGGCAGCTGAGTGTCAGCAAAGCTCCGAGTCTGACATCAGTCCAAGGCTGGTGCAGAGCATTGGCTGGTCTTTGGCTTAAAGGCTGTCCATGAAGCAGGGGATCTTGGGGTCTCCATGGCTGCCATGTCCAGTCTGGCGCAACAGGGTGCTGGACCTCCACCCGCTTTGGGCTCAAAGCTGGAAAGCCTGACTGGTGTCGGACCCTGCTGCCTGGCTTGCCTGCCTGCCTGCAGAATAAGTGGCAGGCGCAGGTACAGGACCTCATGAACCGCCTGAACAACGCGCTGGCGCAGCGCAACGCAGCGCGCGAGGAGGCCTTGATGGTGGAGGCCAGGTGGGCGGCACGGCAGGCGCAAGGCTGCTTGCATCTGACCTTGGAAGTGTCGGTTGGGCCGCCTTGGGCTGCGCTCGTCGCCTAGCAGCCCTGGGGTGCCAGCGCCAGGCTAGGTTGCAGCTTCGATATGAAATGCATCAATGTCATCCTGTGCACTGAATCCTGGGTGGGGAGATGCATTTTGGACCACACGGCCGATGGCTGGGACGTGGTATCCGCAGGCTCAAGCAGCTACATGAGGAGATGGAGGCGGGGCGAGTCACCCCGGCGGCCCCCGCTGCTGGCGCCGTCACTCCGGTGGCAGCTGCGGCCGGCGCTGCTGCAGCGGCTGCGGCGGCGTCGCAGGGCCACCTGCAGGCGCCGGCGGTCACACCCTATGGCGCGCAGGAGGAAGGTGCGTTGTGCGCGTGTTCGCATCTGTCATCGTGTTGCGGGAGCCAGCTCTCTTGAGGCTTGCAGTGGGGATGCGCAGGCTATCACACTTGAGGGCAGGCGGTTCTAAGGGGTGCTGAGGAGCTGGTGCAAGGATAACTGGCTTATTCCTATTTGTTTCAAGGAGGACTGCTGTGCTGGCTGCAGGCATGCTGAACCGCATGAGGCGTTACATGGCCAGCATCCCGGGCACCTCACCACAGCGCGAGGGCGGGTCGCTGCCCCCCACACCCTTGGCAGCCACGCCCTCAGGTACGCAGCCTGGTCAGCTGGCAGCATCCAGGCGGTTGTGGAAATATTTGGTCTGCTTTGTACTCCGGATTTGATGAAGGCCGGGACTCACTTAAAATGGATTCCTTGAATGGAACCGATGGCTTGTGTTGCTCACCCTCCCTTAGCAGTTTCTACTGACATGACCCTCCGGTGGCTCTTTCTAGACCCCAAAACCCAACGGGAGTGCTTGTTTGCAGGCCGGAGCTTTGAGGGCCCCGCCCCCGACGGGCTGTCGGAGATGGACCGGCGGCAGCGCGAGCTGTACGCCAAGCAGCAGCAGCTCCTGCGCGAGCAGCGGTCGCAGGACCAGGAGCGCCTGCTGTCCACCATCACAGGTGGGTGCTGGGCATTGGTGGTGGTTTCTGGTTGGCACAGAAAGCGGAGCACTGTGTCTAGATTCAGCACCATGGCCTGCTTGATGGATCCATTTAGTCAGTCATCATGGAGCAGGCTGACGCAGTGGAACATGGCCTGCAAATCCGCACTGTCACCTTGTTCATGTGCACCCCATGTGAGCCCGGCCCCCATGCCATGCTTGCAGAGCAACTGGGCTTCCACCACGGCCGGCCCGTGGCCGCGCTCACCATCTTCCGCTGCTGCCTGCAATGGAAGACCTTCCAGGCCGAGCGCACGCCCCTGTTCGACAGGATCATCGCCGCCATGGGGTCACAGGTCCGTTGACAGTTGAAGTGACTGGTGCTTCTGCTTTGGTTTGTCTGTCCCCCCCGTGGCCAGGGCTGCCGCTTTGCCGGCACGGCGATGGCCCCGCTGGCTATTGGAGAGGGTACGGGGGCTGGTGAGTTGCTGTGTAAGACTAGACCCACGCCAGCCCGGCTCTTCTGATATCAGCAGCAAATGCATCCGCAACCCCACGGTTCCACATGTGTGTGTTGCGTGCAGGTGGAGCTGCACCAGGAGAACAACGGCTGCCTGGCCTACTGGCTGACCAACACCGTGACGCTGCTGTTCCTGATGCAAAAGAACATCAAGCCGGCCAGCGGCAACGGCTACGCGCAGCGGTTGCGGCAGCAGGGGCAGCAAGTCACCAGGTGGGGGGTGCTGCTAGGGGGGCTTGGAATGGTTCCTGCGCTCTGTCAGCAGCAGGAGTCAGTTTGCGTGCCAGAACCGCGAGGGCAAGTCACAGGTGGACCACATACAGTACATTGACCACATATTATACTCAGTAAGCTTACGCGTCTGTGCTTTGTTGCTACAGAGGCTTGTTTGGCAGCTCCAAGGGCAGCTTCACGTCCTTCTTCTCCCGCACCGGTTATGGCGGCTCGCCTGGTGGCGAGGCTTCCATCCATGGCGGCGCAGCTGGGGGCTTCCGACAGGTAGGAGTTGAGGCAGTGGGAGGTGCAGGGCAGTGTCTGGCCGGTGACAGTTAGCTGGCCGACGTTGTTGGCAGCAGCTGGCTATTAAGCACGCAGTCCTGCTGTGCAGGCTCCAAGCTAAATGCATAGTTGGATGATGCATATTATGTGTTGGTTGCGTGTTGCCAAGCTGTGGTTTGCCTTGCGTTTTTGAGGGCTGAAGAGCTCTAGCTTGAGCAGGTGCAGGTAGCTGAGGACCGAGGGGGGATGTGCTGCCGCAGGTGGAAGCCAAGTACCCAGCGCTGCTGTTCAAGCAGCAGCTGGACGCGTTTGTGCAGAAGATCTTCCCCATGCTGCGCGACAATGTGAAGAAGGAGATCACGCCGCAGCTGGCCGCATGCATTCATGCGCCGCGCCAGGCGGGCGTGCGCAGCAGCACGCGGCGGTCCACCAGCGCGTCAGAGAGCGCGGCTGCAGGCGCAGACGGGCAGCCCGGCACGCCGCAGGGTGCGTCAGGAGGCAGCTTGCATGGCCCATGTGGTTCTGCAGGACAGGTCTTGCCGGAATGCGGGATTGTTGGTGGACACATGTAGTGCAGTGGAATGGCTGAAGCTGGCAATTTCTAGGGGTGCATGGCCCGGCGTGGAGCAAGGAACCGAGCATTGCCTAATGAGATCTATCCTTACCAAACCCGGCACACTGAAGGTGCTGCTGAAGATTTGTCAGAATTGCATACCTGCAGTGGTAAAGTCTGTTAGGCCCACACCCACAGCTTGTATTGCTGGCTGCAGGCCGCGGCGGTGAAAGCGGCGCGCTGAGCCCGCATTGGGGCAACATCCTGCGGGTGTTTGACGTGCTCCTCGACACGCTGCGCGCCAACAACGTGCCCGCCTTCCTCGTGCGCAAGCTGTTTGAGCAGCTCTTCTCCTTCGTCAACGTGCAGGTGCGGTGGGGGCCAGGTGCAGTGTACAGTGCCTCAGTGCAGGCAGCCACGCTTTCTGAAGCTGCCCCATCGTGGGAGCACCTCAGTGGGTTTTGGTCGGCCTGACGGCACATCGCACCCCTACAGTGCTTGCAGTGCTGTGCTGCGATCATGCTCAGAATCGTAACATGTCCTGGGATGTCTAGGTGTGGCACATCCGCTGCTGGCCTCAGCCCCCCCTCCTGTGTTCCAACCGTGTGCAGCTATTTAACCAGCTGCTGCTGCGGCGCGAGTGCTGCTCGTTCAGCAATGGGGAGTATGTGAAGACTGGACTGGCCGAGGTGGAGCTGTGGATTGGGCGCTACAAGGACTGGGTGGGCGACTCCTGGGAGCAGCTGGCACACATCCGGCAGGTGCGCTGGGGCCTGCTGGGCCTCTTGAGGGCATGCTGCTTGGTAGGTTGGCGCGCCTGTAGCCGAGCGGCTTGGCTTGCTTCCTTGACTCGCCAGGAGTAGTATACTCTGCCAGTGTGTCGGTTAGATGCTGTTGGGGTCGCAGGTTCCACGCACCTTGGGTTATGTCACCACCAGGTGTGTATTTTGACTTGATGCCTGATATCGTTGGCTGCCGACCCGCCGTGCTCCCCTCTGCTGCTGCAGGCGGTGACCTTCCTGGTGATCCATCAGAAGCACCGCAAGAGCCTGCAGGAGATCACGAGCGACCTGTGCCCGGTGCTGTCGGTGCAGCAGCTGTACCGCATCTCAACCATGTACTGGGACGACAGGTCAGCCAGCTGCCTGCGGCTGCTAACCCAGCAGCAGGCGCATCCTTGGCTAGCTGTGTGCCCCCCTTGTCCTTATTCGGGCCTCTCATTCCCAGCAACTGGCTGGCTGGAATGAGTATCGCGAAGCACGGCAGCCCAAGCCCCATGTTTTCTGTCGGAGTGGTTGATGCTGCGGGCGCATGACATGCCAGCACTGCAACACTCATACTGTCCCCAATGGTGACCACGTGTGGGGCCCTACGCTGTCCACCCTTGCTGCAGGTATGGCACCGAGACAGTGTCCCACGAGGTGCTGTCGCGCATGAAGCAGCAGATGGTGGAGAGCTCCACCAACAGCGCCTCACACTCCTTCCTGCTGGACGACGACTCGACCATACCCTTCTCACAGGACGACATTGCAGCCATGCTGGATGACAAGGTGGGTCTGGGTGGACAGCTGGTAATCGGTGGCTTGCTTTGAACGTGCATGAGTTTGTCATGTTCCCCTGCCGGATGGTTGCCTGGTAGGGAGCACCTGTCGGTGTATGCTTACTTGGCCGGGAGTACTGCCAGGCATGGTTTGTGCCGACAAGTCCTCCGCCTCCCTTATGCGGCTCGCAAAGTAGCCTGCCCATGGCATTGGTGAGCCTCACTTCCTGGCGGCACTGCTTCAAATTTGTATTTCGGGTGGCAGGCAATGCAATAGAGAGGAGGTACGGGTACACTGGGCTGACAGGTTAATTTGTATCAGTCATGTGTCCTGCTGCAGGAGCTGCTTGGGGAGACCCCAGTGCCTGCCCAGCTGAAGGATGTGCCCAGCTTCAGCTTCCTACACAAGAAGCTGGAGCTGGCCTTACAAGCAGCTTGAGAGCCCCAGCTGTGTGCAGGGGAGAAGCACATGGCAGTGCTCTGCATGATGCGCGCCGGTGTATTGCTGGTTGTATGTATGTGCTAGGGCGGATGCTGCTTCCCTGCAAGCTTTTGTGTTCTGCACCGTTGTAAATGTGCCATACCTGACGCCAATTGCTTCATTGTTGGGTAGCGATAGCGGCACAAAGGGGCTTGTGCTGGGACCAGACGCTTAGGCTGTTGCTAGTGACTATGTGCATGTGAAGCGCCACATCACGAGAGGACAGTAACCTAGCTTTGCTTAGACTCTCCTTGGACCCTTTCTAGAAGTTGTGAGCAGGGTTTACAATGCAACACAGTTCTGTCACTGTCATGTGTGCTCGAGAAAGTAATATCGTAGACAACTAGTTCCAACTGGTTTCCGAATTTCTTAGACCTACAACCAAGCCTGCCAACACAACCGTAGCAACCGGCGGAAGGAGTGCATGGCAGCAGTGGAATGCAGGAACTCAACACTAGAAAACCAGCCAATTTGCAAGCTCCCCCACACTGCCCCACCCCTCCTCCCTGCTGCCCTGCCTCAGTGCACAGGCGCTCTCAAGAGAGGACACTGTAGCCCGGCCAAGCCAACAGCACCACTTCCGGTGATACTACTCCTAGACAAGCAACAGGCTCAACTCCACCAGGCTGCAGCCGTCACCGCCGATTCTTAAGCGCCTCAAACCTCCTGGTGAGCTCCTCCAGCTCCTTGTCTACCTCCTCCTGCTCCGCAGGGGCTGTGGGAGGCCTAACAGCAGCAGTCGGTGGCGGGGCAGGGGCGCTGGGCAGCCCCAGATCATCGCCTGCTGAGGCTGGCCGGGCTCCTACTACGTTGCTGCTGCTAGCGGCACCAGTGCTGGGTGGTGTGCCGGCGCTGCTTCCAGCCCCTACCGAGGGAGGTGCGGGCGGGGCGGAGGGCGGACCTGGCGCTAGGATCTCGCCCTTGCTGGGCGGGCCGGGGACTGCGTCGTAAGCCCGCTGGATTTCGCTGTCGGAGCGTTGCACGAAGCGGCCTGAGCCGGGCACCCCTCCGCCGCTGCTGCCGCTGCCGCCAGCGGCACCATCTGTGGGGGGCGGGGGAGGCGTGCCGCCATGGGACTTTGCGTACTGCTCGGCCGCGTCGGCCGCCTGCTGTGCCATGGTGCTGTACTGCCGGGCGGCCTGAGCGGCGGCAGAGGCGTCGGTGTAGCTCCCCTGGCCAGCATCCTGTGGTTCGGTAGGGGCAGGCCCAAAAGGCAGCTCAGCTTACACTAGTTGTTCGCATGAAGCAAGAACCAGTAGTCAGAAAACCCAAGCTGCTGTGCAGGACAGCGGGGTGCCTGGCTGGGCGGCATCACAACGTTGCATCCACCAGACAGGGTGTGCCAAGCAGAGCACAGGCCTACCTTGGTGGGGGAGCCGTCCCGCTTGTACTTGACCCAGGCAGCCACGCTGTTCATGTGCCCTGGGAAGCCGTCGCCAGGCTGCACACAACGGCACGCAAGGGAGGAAGCATAGTATGCTCATCACTGGCGGACTTTTTCTATATAGTGGCGAAGTGTGCATGTTTGGCTCGAGGGGCAAAGCCAAGGACAACCGGCGGCACTTGCTCCAGCCCCCAGCATGCAGCAGCTGGGCTATCCCAAGAACGAATGCTGCCAATGTCAAGTCGTCGAGGAAAGCAGCACCAGCATCCTGGCACTTCACCTCACCTGGTCTGCAGGGGGCAGGGGCGGCCCCCACCCCGGCCCTGTAGGCGCACCCGGGCCCGCAAAGCCAGGCCCACCGACGGGACCGTCAGCTGCAGCTGCCGTGGGGGCAGGGTAGGCGGGGGGGGGCGTCCCTGCCGGAGAAGGTGCTGCTACTGCTGTTGCCCAGGGCGGCGGGGCGCTGTAGCTGGGTGCGGAGTACGGCGCGGCTGCACCAGGGGTGGGAGGGAATTGGTAGGACATGCAGCTATGCGAGGGCGAGGCAGCACTGAAGAATATCGGGACGCCCTTCCGCTCTCGTATGGAGGGAGTCGGCAGAGCACACAGCTATATGGAGGCGAGACAGCACTGAAGAAGGTTTCGATGCGCTTCCTCCCGCTGCCAATGCAACCACGCCCACCGCCCATGAATCCACCCACCTGGCCCGTCCGCGACCCCCACCCCCACCGGGAAGGGTGCTGCCGCTGTTGACGGTGGCGCGGCGCCCGTGAGCATGTCTGCTGCGGCCGCCGCCTCGTCAAACTCCACACCGTGCTCAGCAGCAATCTCTGCCAGCAGCTGCAGGCATAAGGGAGGGAGCAACATGGGCAACTGCAACTTGGTGGGTGTGCGATGGTGCCCGGCAGCCCTCAATGTTACAGTGATCGGCCACCAGCACATGATAGCCGATCTTTAGTATATTTCGTGGTAGGTCAGGCACAAGCCTCAACAGCAACACAGGCAACTAGCATTCTTTCAAGTGCGGTAGTGAAAGATCCCAGCCAGCCAACTTACCTTGATCTTTTCCTGAGGCGGAGGTGCTTCAATCACCAGACAGGATACAAGGTTCTCATTAACATGCCATTTCCTGCGCAATACGCCAAATAGAAATTCACTTCTACGAAGCTAAGCCGGCCCCTGGCAGCACACAAACCTGCTGATACATGCAGCTCATGGCAGCACACAAGCGCCACCCTACAAGACCATGCCAGCGTGTGCTATCCCTGCCCACTCTCACTTCAACAGTTGACTGCCACTGCTGATGCTTCCATAGCATTGCAATGACTCCTCTCTGCAACTATTGCTCACAGCAACAGCCCTATGACACCAGCCGCTTCCACTTATCAGCCTGGCTTCCCACCTAGCAACACCTTACCCCGCAGCGCCACCCAGTTGCGTACTTGGACACATCCTACCACCACCAGACCTATCACCACCCACCCAAACCGAAACGTCCCATACCTCCTGTCCAGGACCGCCACCCCCACCTGCAAGTGAGCTCTGAGGACGCCTCGCCAGCAAACTCCTTGCCATACACGGAGGCGTACTTATGGATGAGGATGCCACGGATCACGGCCAGCTCAGGCAGGTCGGTGCTCATACGGTCACCTGCATGTATCAACAGCCAGCAGAACCTGGTAATGCACAACTACATCCTCTGCGCAAGTGCCAGCCAGCACCAACAAACGTCGCTTGAGGGTGGCGCCCAAATGAGGACAGCAGCTGCTGCCCAGCAGCAGCAGCCTAGTCCAAGAAGCCACGGTGTGTTTGAAGAATGTTTAAAGAGAAACAAGAGCGCAGGTGCCTGAACAGCCCCTGGGAGGGGCCCTTAGTCGGGGTTGTGAGGCCCCCAGCTGCACCACCATCACCCTGGACCAGAGACCCCAGCTGCACCACCATCAACCAGGACCCCAGCAGTGTGCCCACCCACCCGCGTAGATGAGGCTGCAAATGGCCTCCATCATGTCGGGCGGCATCTCCTTGGCCTTCTCCATCAGCGGCACCCTCACAGACACCAGCTCCAGAAACAGCTCAATGATGTCGTAAGCCTGGAGGGTCAAGTTCTCGCGGATCACAGCCTCCACCCTGCGGACTCACCCGTGCCGCCGCAGTCAGGGAGGGGCGTAAGAGTGAAGACGTTGTTATTTTGGACGCAGGGGGGGGTTTGTCAGGATCAGAGCACCAAATACGTGGAAGCAAGACGTTATACCAATGACAGAGGGATACGGCATTGCTATTTGTGTAACCGTCACGCACAATGGGCCGGGCCTCGTGTATGCTGGGTATGGGCCGGTCGCAGAGCAGCCCGGCAGCATAGCGGGGTGGCAAGCGTACAACAGAAGTGTAAAACTCTCTGTGGGTAGGCTCCATGCCCCGTCAAGGAGTGTGCAAGCCGTTTCACTATAGCCCATCTAAGGTGCGCTGCCAACGCCGGACGCCCGTCGAGCAAGCGCACCTGATGCGTGCATTGCCTTGCTTGCCCTGTTTCAACAGCTCCGCCACCTCTCTCCTCAGCTGCTTGAGCTGCATCCAGGATGTGAAGGCAAGTAATCTTGCACTGCAGCGCACAGCTGCCACACATGCGCGCCCGCTTTGGCAACTGTGTAGGGCTTGTCTCTCTGCAAGCCTGACTTACCCCAACCTGCCGCTTGTTTCTCATCAGCTTTATGCGGCTCACGCACATCTGCAGCTCAGGCACCACACAATGCAGCACTTTTTAGGCGAGCTAGGGAGTGACATCACCTAGGCAAGCCGTTCACCTTACTGAAGAAGCCCCAGCGACCTTGGCTAACACCGTATACTGTCTTTTGTAGGTGTTTGTATGGAGGCTTACCTTGCACTGCGTTTTACTGCAGGCAGGCAAGACCAAGGGAGGGTAAGCGAAGCTCTTGCACAACATGGGTGTACACGGCAACTTGGTGGTGATCAGCACACTGATCAAG
Source organism: Parachlorella kessleri (assembly GCA_001598975.1). Classification (NCBI taxonomy): domain Eukaryota; kingdom Viridiplantae; phylum Chlorophyta; class Trebouxiophyceae; order Chlorellales; family Chlorellaceae; genus Parachlorella; species Parachlorella kessleri. The sequence goes on from BBXU01000139.1 coordinate 39,767, forward strand.
CAGCGATCAACTCACCATTTGCTGCTATTGAACCTGTTGAACATTTTGGTCACTACTCAGGGTAAAGGGGAGCAAGAACACGAGTGGAAAAACTCCAAGCCCCAGACTTTGCGTGTGAGTATCAGGAAGCGGTGTATCCCACTACCAAATCAATCGCCAGCTGCGAAGGCCTGCATAACTCCCCTTCCCACCGCGTTTGGGTGAAGCCAGCGTGGCCTTCCCGCGTTGGGCGAGGGCGCGAGACGAGTTAAATACAAGCATCGCTGAAAACGAAAATGGGTTTGTTGTACTGAGTGAACCCTAAGCCCCTTATCAGCCAATCAAACAAACTGCGGGCCAGCCAAGTACTTGGCTTCTGCAGCTGGTTTGTGAAAACTAGGACCTACTTTGATTCATCTCCACAGCTGTGCATGCAAGGTCCTGTGGCTGCAGCTTGTTGGGCCCCCTATCCTGCAGTATACGACTCTGGCTCCTTCTGCTGATGGGCAAGAAGGTCACGCAGGGCGCAGCCCTCAAGGATGAGCAGCAGGAGTCCCTCCCAGCCTTCCTGAAAGCCAAAGGCAGTAACTCCTGCTCTCTATCAGTGCATGCCAAGCCTGGCGCCAAGGTAAACTGCCGGGCCCCCTGGGTCCCTGACCACTGTTGCCAGCATGGAGCCCTCTCGGTGATAGCTGCATGTTCTGCCTGGCTTGCAGACTTGTGGGCTGGTCCTAGGAGCAGAGGCAGTTGATGTCACGATAGATGCCCCGGCGCGGGAGGGTGAGGCTAATGCCGCGATACTAGAGTACGTAGCTGGTGTTCTAGGCCTGAAGAAGAGGGATGTCACGCTGGCAGCGGGAGGCAAGTCCAGGGAGAAGGTGCTTCTTATTGAGGGCCTAGATGCTGCGACTGCCCTGGCGCGGCTACAAGCAGGTCAAAGTAGCTAACAAAGGCTGACAGAGGGTAGTGGGCGGCAGTGATAGCAGTCAAGGCTGGGAGCGACGTGCATGCTGAGGTGGCTCGCATGTGCAAGGCTTCTTGTGGCTGGTGTTATGGTGGACTTGTTCTGTAGGCTAGGTAGGCTTGCCCATCGCCCAAAAAACATCGCTACCCTAGTTGAGCCAGGTGATAGCTGGGTTGTGGGTCCCTTAGCAGAACCCAACGGCTTTGCACGGCAGCGCTACTGGATGCCTTGTTTTATGCATATGATAGGGTTAACCTTGACTGTACTTAGGCTTGAAGCCCGATGGTTGGCAGGTGGCAGCCGTACGACCAGTAAGTCATCGCCTGGTGTCAAGACTTTCAAATGGAGCTTTGCCAAAGCTGGCTCACAGTGCTGCTATAATTTGGACGACATGTGGTCCAACGCAATGGCAAGTTAGCAGCAGGCCCTGTGCATCGGCAGCCCACAGGCCTAGCATACTTCATGTGATCCTAGGTGGCTGTGATACACCCCAAGGGCAGGTCAGTTATCTGCTCTCGCACGTCTTTGCTATTGGCTGACATATGCAAATATGCCCAGTAGCATCTATAACTGCTTCTGCAAAGCCAGATGTTAATAGTCTGCTGTAATCCACGCACTCGTGGAATGCAACCTTGTCAGCTTTTTTTTGACCTGCCCATCCTTAGTGTGAGGCCAGTCCGTCTGGGTCTGAATGCAGTGCTTTGGCGGGGGGGGGGGGGGGTAGGGGGGGGGGAGTCCTCACCTAACCGTGACAACACCTGAGACAAGTCTGTGAAACAGGCCCTTGAGGCCGCAACAATGCATGTGCGGATTTATAGAATTTGTTTATATCAAGACCATGCGTGGTCCTTTAACACTGCATGTCATTGATGGGTTGTAATCTATGCTGTCTCTGATTGCCAGGGGCTTAGTACGGGTCGCTGGACTTAGCTATGGAGCAAATCAGGACAGCACTGGATGTGTCCCTTGACGATCAGGCAGTTCACGTCTTGGGGCCAATTATCTTGCACACAGTCGTGTTCAAAGACGTGGGATTAGTCTGGTGAGTAGTGCTTGCGGCTGTTTGGGCAACAGAGCGAGGCCTGTGCTATCTACAGTGGCTGAGCTAGGGAGTGCCAAGCACTTTCCCTTGCACTGCAGGTCCAACAAGCGCCCAAGGGCTGTGCAGGTGTTTAGGCTCTCCTCCTGTGCTATGCCAAAGTGTTGGGGCCACTTGCATGTAGAACTGCCTGTTTGGGAGGAGTGCCCCAGTCACATACTAGCAGGGAGATTGGAGGAGCGTTCTCTGCCCCAGATGAGACCTGTACATGTTGCTTGGTGCAGGCAGAGGGTGCTGTAAGCGAGGTTGAGCAAAGCCTACAGCTACTGGGGCTACCCACAACATTCAATTCTTCCAAGGCAAGCATAACGTGGCATCATCCCTGCCACAAGGTGCCCCCTTCGCTTGCAGATAACAGCAAGCCAGAGAACAAGAGTTGCTTGCTGGTGACCAGTTCCCAGGTTCCTAGTTTGCAGGCCAACCGTCGCCGGCGGGGGAAGAAGCGAGATGACGACACCCTGGGGGGCGTTGTCAATGGCATCGACACGGAAGCAGCAGGCCAGCCCCGTAGCTCCCAAGCAGCTGCGGTAGAGGACGAGGAGAGTGAAGCGGTGACTGCTGCTGCTTTGGACGAGCAGCCTGGGGAGTCGACAGGCCTTGAAAGCGTAGCGGCCAGCACCAGCGAATGGCAGCAGGCTTATGACGCCACGTCAGGGCACTTGTATTACTACCGGGAGGCCACGCAGGCACGCTTTTCGAGTGTGTGCTTGCTGAGCAGGGTGTCTAGGCACGGGGAGCCCATAGAAGCGGGGCAGGAATCTTGGCTTTGCATGCTGTCTTGCACAAGTGTCTTTGGGGCCCAGTTGGGCTCAGTGTGGTTGGCCTGGAGCGGGTATGCTGTTCCTGGCACGCAGTTGCTGTGCAGTCCATGGAGTCAAGCGCGCTGAGGCGCTGCATGTTGATGTCCCGTTGAGGCCTCGGCAGTCCCCGGTGACACAGTGCCAGCCGGTGGTGGTGCCACATTGTGCAGGAGACCCAGTGGGAGCCGCCAGCTGAGGGCTTCAACCCCCTCCCCCAGGAGTGGCTCGCGCAGTACTACTTCTCCCAGCAGCAGCAGCAGCAGCAGCAGGCAGGGGGGGGAGGGCGATGCTGGGCAGCAGAATTCTTTGCCGGAGGGCATAAACATGGAGGTGGAAACCGAGGCCCCAGCCCAGCAGCCGCAAGCAGGTGCCACTACTGTACTAGGGGGAGAGGCAGTCGAGGGAGAGGGCGCTGGGCAGCCTGCTACTGCCGTCGAGGAGGGTGCGGGCCAGGCAGCAGCAGCAGCAGCCCAGCCGCTAGCAGAGAGCGGCGAAGCAGCCAGGCCCGTGTTTGACGAGGCCCGCAACCCCTACAGCCAGGCGGTCAAGCTGTACTGGCAGTACCATGGGGGCCAGCCGGCATTGGGAGATAGCGCGGCATCCATGGCAGCAGATGGTCTTCATGAGGGGACGGCACCTGCCCAGGCTGTTGCGGTGGGCGGGCAGGAGCTGGACAAGGCAGGCCCTGAGGAGTGTGGAGGCTGCAGAGACCCAGGGGCTGCAGCCCCACTTGGTACTGCCTTGGCAGCCGCCCAGCAGCGTTCCGGGTCTGATGCCGAGGAGGGGAACACAGCCGAGCACAGGAGTGGCAGCGGCGCCAGCACAGTCGGCAGCGAAGCAGTGGGGCGGTGGGTAGGCCCAGGCAGCAGTCCAGGGGGCAGCAAGCAAGCCCAGCGCAGCGAAAGCAGCGGCCTGCTGCCCCACCTGCCTCAGCAGCCTACCGGCACGCATGTGCGGTTTGATGACAGCAGTAGCGAAGGTGGCAGTGGGCGCATGGACTCGGAGGGCCCGCCCTCCCCAGCGCCCAGTGAGTGGGCCGGCGGAGGCAGAGCGGAGGAGCCAGCCGAGCCTGGGGAGGAGCCTGGGACAGTACAGGCCGCGACTGGCGGCGCCGTGGCTGCTGCCAAGTCCCTGATGGAGCTGCTGGCGGGCAGCCTGCAGAAGCTGGTGGTCACGGCACAGCCGGTGCAGCAGCGGGAGCAGCCGCCGCCGCCGCCGGCCCAGCAGCAGCAGCAGGAGGAGGAGGAACTGCCACCGCCGCCGCCACCCCAGGAGGAGCCGCCGCCTCCGCCCCCCCCGGAGCAGCAGGAGCAGGAGCAGCCCCAAGCTGCCTGTGAACCAGGACCTGGAGACCCTGCTCATGACAGCCCAGATCTCTCAGCAGCCGAAAGTGCAGGTGGCCGGGAGGAGGAGGCGGGGGAGCAGCCAGGCTGGCAGGGAAGCGAGCAGATGGAGCTTCCACCGCTCGTGACTGTGCCAGGTTTAGAGGCCTTGGAGGCTCCACCGGCAGCCGAAGATGAGGCCATGTTAGAGGACCAGCTTGCCCCAGCTGTGGTGGTGACGGCCCGTCCGCCCCGCAAGCAGTTTGCGGGGCACCACCAGCGGCGCGCCAGGTCGGGGTGGGTGCCGGCGGAGGTGCCCAAGCGGCTGGAGAAGTACTGGCTGCAGCGGTACAGCATCTTTGAGCGCTTTGACGAGGGGGTGAGGATAGATGAGGAGGGGTGGTACTCAGCCACCCCCGAGATCATCGCGGCACACCAGGCTCGGGTGAGCGGGGGCTGGGCGTCACCGGGCGGGATGGCCAGGGCAGGGTGGGTGGACGATTGAAAGGGATTTCCGCGAGTCGACGCAGACACACCCGTGTGTCAGCCCTGTTCTGGGGGTTCTTGGCATTTGTTGGAACAATATCTGGTTCAGTCGCTTGAAGGCCACCTGCTGTCACCCGCCGGGGTATGGACAGGGGGGCTGTGTGCCTGCAGCCAGGTGTCATGAACAGGCTGTAAGGACTGTGATAGGGGCGCCATGGAGTGAGCGCCTGCTGTGCCCGCTGTGCAGCGCATGGCGACCGCGGGCAGGTGTGTGGCGGTCGACCCCTTTGCGGGGGTTGGCGGCAACGTGATTCAGATGGCACTGCGCTGTGAGAGGGTCGTTGCCGTGGACAACAGCCCTGAGCGCCTGGACATCTGCAGGCACAACGCCCAGGTACGGCGCGGCGGGCTCTGCCGCCAAGGGGCTGCGGGCATCATGGGTGCTGCATGGGGGTTGCAGCAAGGCTCGAGGAGCAAGCACAGGCTTGGTGTGGTTGCCGGTGCTGTCTGGTTCCTGCTGTGGGCCCCTGCTGGAACCTGCACAAGAGCTGGCGCTTGGTTAAGGAGATCCGGTGCCCTGAAGGCTTGTGGTTGTGATGCACAATGATAAGCGTTTGTTGGGGCAGGCCTCCCTGCTAAATAGCGCATGCAAAGTGAGTTTGTATCTCAGATGCCTAAGTCCTGCATTCCGCGCGGCGCCGCAGGTGTATGGTGTCGAGGAAAAGATCGAGTTCCTGTGCGGGGACTTCTTCAAGCTTGCGCCCAGCATCAAGGTCTGGCTTGGCGCCCCTTTGCATACCTGAGCCCGGCATGCTGGCACGCCAGTGTCAAGCGTGCCCCACACATTACCACGGTTTGGCTTGCTCTTTATATGGTCGTGTCGATGGGCGCATGAACAAACCCCTGTGCCTCATACTCATGCACCTGGCAAGCACCCAGCACCACCCAGGTGATACCCTCCTCCCCTGCTCCTGCTGCCGCCCTCCCAGGCTGACGTGGTGTTTTACTCTCCTCCCTGGGGCGGTCCCGAGTACAACCGGCGGCCGGTGTATGACGTGCTTGACATGGGCGGCCAGGGCTACGGGCTACCAAGGCTCCTGGAGCTTGCCTTCCACACTGTGAGTGGGTTGGGGCACACGCATGAGGGGGTCGCACTGTGTGCACCGGCCTTGTACCTTGCCAATGCAGCACATCCTCTTGGCCTTGCTTGGCTTGATCGACCGCCGTCCCGGGACACCTCCTAGGAGAGCACCCAGTAGTTTGATGGGTGGACGACCTGACGTACATCTCTGCTTGATCGGTGCTGTGAGGCTAGCGGACATCCTGTCTCGTACGCCGCTCCTCGCCAGTGTCCCAATCAAGGTGTCTACCCCCCAACCATAGGCAGCTATGATTCCGGGCGGCCAGACGAGCACAGGGGACTGGCAGCCCGATTTGTGAGCAGCAGCGGCTGGTGCCCTGGGGCTAATGCGACATTTGGTGTATGGCTCTGTGGCCCTCTGCAGATGGGCGCGTCTGGCGTGGTGGCCTTCCTGCCGCGGAACGCCGACCTGCACCAGGTGGCGGCGGCGCTGCCGGAGGAGCTCGGCTTCTGCGAGGTGGAGAGGGCGGTGCTGAACGGCGTGTTCAAGGGAGTCACCATCTACTATGGCAGCGTGGCAAGGAACCCTAGGGAAGCTGCAGAGTTGGTAGAGCAGGGACCGGGAAGAACCGGGGAGGCGGGTGGCGCCGCTGCCCATGCGTAAATGGCAGGCTGCTGAGTTGCCAGCATTGCACAGCTGAAGGTGGCCTCTGTCCGCAAGTGCCTCACCGTGTGGGTCGGCTGCCTAGCTGTAATTAGCATGGGTGGCAGGGAGTGCGAACAGGGAGTGAGAGTTGAGCTGGACTGGCAGGGCTGGATGCAAAATGTAATGCCTGGCCTGTGTTGGCGTAGCTTTAACCAGGGTTGTGCAGGGTCTGTGGTGGCTGCACGGGGCTGGCTGCCAAATGGACAAAGCCTCCCCTTCCTGAGGCAGTAACTAGCCTGGCTGCTGGTAAAGTTCACGCAGGTGCTGCCCCCAGCATGCACTGCCTGTGCCCAGGCCGCATCTTTTGTGCATTGATTGTCCCATAAGATTGCAGCAACCCCCCTGTGTGTCAGGTGCTGCTTTTGGTCTCACGTTCAGCTGCTGAAGCTCACTACTATTCTGGCACTAGCTCTGCTGCTAGGGGTACGTGGATGTCGGCTACTCCATGGCAACCCCTTCCCTGCGTCTGCTCAGTCACACTATCCCAGGTCCATGCACGGCAGCGCTCTGTCAGTCAAAACTTGGTTAGGTGCATGCAGTCTTGCCTGGGATTACCCAATTTGTCATGTCATACTACACTTAGTAGTGCACAGTCAAGGCATTATGCCCATAGGTTGTACTGATGAATAACCAGCAGTAAGTTGTCAAAAGGCGTCCCCTTCAAGGCAAAAGAGCAGTTCATGTTGTGCACAAATATCTCCGCGATACCTAGTGGGTGACTTTACTCTCACTAGAGGGAAAATTCCACCCTCAGCACAAACTAACAGGAAAGGGTACAAAAGGGCTCGTGAATAGGACTGCACATAACAAGCGCTCACTGGGCCCCGCACTTGGTAAGCAGACTAGGGTACAGATGGTGCTTAGTCCCTTCACCCAGAGTGGGACGCTCCGCTGTTTCAGTCGTCATGTGGCACAACATAGACGTTGCCTTTGTCCACCAGTACATCGCTAGGTCCAGCAGGCTTAAGCCGCATCACGCAGCACTGCAGCAGCAGCCCGACATCACTTCCACCACCTCAAGAGGGCTCCTCCCTCACGCGGGCTGGCGAAGTAAGTCAAGCAAACACTACGTGATTGCTTCTTGGAATGTCCTCACCACAAAGTACAAATACAACCATCGCAAGCTGTGTACAGGGGCTGGGGGTACCTCCCTGTCAACAGATACCTATCTGCTGCAGCCCTGCTAGCCTGCTGGACCGGCTTCTGCTGCCGTTAACTGCAGGCCTCGAGGAAGCCTTAAAGGCCATGGCACTCACCTGCAGCCCCTTCCGCTGCCGCTTATGTTCAGAACCTCCGCTATCCCCTCCTCGTTGTGACGGCGCCGGCTCTTCTAGGAACTCATGAGCCACATCACCGTCCTCATCTTTGAGCATCCGCTGATGCACCCATCCCAGCCCCTGCCAGGATCTTTAACAAGGTCGTTATAACCGTCTATAACCCAACACTTACAAACGGTTCCGCGCTCGAAGCATGTTGCCCAGTGCTATTGTGTGCGTGATCCGGGCCTTTCGACTGTACCTTCCCGGTTTGGTCCCTGTCCACAGCTGGTGTCGCACTTGCTTCACATTTGGGTTATCAAAACCGTGGTAAAGCAGCTCCTTTGCTTTGCCAGAGCCCCTAGCAACCTACCTGAACCCCTCCGCCCTGGTGCTCCTGCAAAAGGGGCTCTTCTCGTCGCCTCTCTCTGCTCACACCTTTCTTGGGTTCAAGGCCTGGGCTGGGCCGCTGCTGCTGCTGCTTTTGCTGCTCGCTTTTCTCGTGTTCCTGCACGAATTTGAATAAATCACAGTTACAAAGCTGTACTAAATGAGTGTCTCTGCTGCCAGTGCGGCTACTGTGCGCACCTCGCCAAACAGCCAGCCCTTCAGCGTATCCCACATGTCCCACTAGTCTCAGAAGTGCACAGTATTGTCCACCATAGATCATATGCTCTACCCATGGCTCTACCTCAGCGGCCCTGAAAGCCAGGCTGGACCCAGCACGCTCCTCAGGATCTTTCAGCGCCCAGTTCTGCATGCCTGTGGCATGCTTGCCATTGCGGTTTATTAGACTCAAGAGGCATGCGAGAGACTTTGCGTGGACCATACCTTCCTTTCGTAAGCCGCCAAGGTGGGCCTCCTCGCAACCGGATGCGACCCTAAGTGCGATGCTAAATGCTCGTCACTCAACCCTTACTTGGGCAGCTCATGCCTGGCTGGGGTCTGGGTGAGAAGATTTGGTATTCAGTACCTGATAGAGTTCAAGTAAGCTTCCATACAGTCCACAGCTCAAGTTTGTATCATCCTGCCATGATGGTCAATGGACGTCAACTTGCACTTGTTGCACGTAGGAGCGAGAACATCGTTTATAATGGCTTCCAGCTACAGACCCAGCTGGTCTGAGGTCGATGTTGAGGATGGACCACGGTTTTGCATCCCAGCAGATGGGGTATTGCGCCCAGGCTGTCCTTGGGATGCAGGTGAGTCTTACGGTGGCCTGAATCAAAGCTCAAGCACAGACAGTGCGACAGCCCCCTTGCTTGGGTCAAGTATCAGGTCGACACATCGACTTCGACACGCCAAACGCTTGTTGCAGGCTCCAAGCGCTGTTTCAAGATGGAGTGTGACGCTTTGTTCACGCCTCCGGAACTGCGTCAGCAACAAAAGGCATGGTGCCGGGATGGCCCGCCCCAGCTCATTGTTGCAGCAGGTCCCGAGAGGTCGGGCAGCACATGGCTCTACAATGCATGTGAGGCGTCCAGAGTTGGCTGTGCATAACAGTCTGAAGTCCTTTCTAGATATTTGTCAAGGCTTCCTTGACTGGTTCCAGCTGGTGCATGGTCGGGTTTGAGTGGCTGAGATAGCCTGACACCCACGCACTGCCTACCGCTGTGCAGTGCGTCTCATCTTTGAAAGTGCAAAGCAACCGTTAGATGCCTACTGGATCTCCCATATCAACAACGCAGCACTGGATGCACGCCATGTAGGTAAGGACTTCATCAACGCTCACCTTAGAATTGTCACTGGACCACCTACCTGCCATCCGTCCTGGGACTTCGCTGCATGTGTGTCTGTGGCCAGAAGGAGGGTATAAGGGACACCCTTGGTTGGCACCGCCCCAGTGGATCGCTGCTCCTCTGCAGGCCGGCCCAGTTCCAATCACGTGCTCATCAAGACACATGAGTGGAGCGCAGACTGGGATTTGAACCGAGCCACGCACATCTTCATCACTCATAGGGACCTGCGACAGGTAGGCAGGGGGAGCCTTAGCCCTTTGGGTGCATCAGGCCATAGCAAGTCTGCAAGGAGAGGATTGCCATTGTCAAATGTGTTAGGCACAGTAAATGGCTTGCTGCCAGTTCTCAAGCTGTCATGTTGCCAGCTCGCTTACACCTCCTCTTGTAGGTGGTGCAATCCTACCGGAGGGTCGGGTGGGCTAATGATGTGAAGCGCGGCTATGTCGAGGACCACTTCAGATGGAAGGTGCCTGCTAAGACTTTCAGCAACTTGTCTCAGCCACCCTGCCATTCGCCTTCATCTGCGGAGAGGAGGGAGGGGGAGGGCTTGCTGCCAGCATGGAACACATGCCTGTTGCTGCGAATGCAAGGTATGCTGGAGATACCCACTGTCCTGCACAGGTGGTGTGTGGGCTCAGGTGGGCCCATGTCATGTCACAGGACTGCGCTGAGCTGTACATCGCTTTTGAGGACATACTAGGCCGGCCTGAAGACCTTGTTAATGACATGGCCACGCGCTTGGGTCTGGTCAACAAGGTGAGGCTGACTCGCGACAAGATCAAACCAAGAACTCCATATGCTTGTGCAGGTATGCTAATTGCACGCTCAGAAGCTAACTTGTGGTTGCCGTGAAACACGAATTGTGTATTCCACTTGGGATCTTGTTATGATACGCACGTGGTATGTACTCTGTCTCCAAATCTCGTAAGGCTGTCTTCTGGGGTACAACGCTCAAGTGAACATGGCATTTGCTGAAGGGGTACCCTGTTGTGCATTTCCCGGCAGTTGTTATGCATTTTCTGGCAGTTGCAAGCTGAACTGTCTCTGTCGCAGGTTGATGCCAAGTGGGTTGTGCAAGCGGTGAACAGCCTGCGTGTACCTACAGACTTTGTAGATCCAGTTACACAGGTGGGTTGACAGGTGGGCACGATAGGAATGTTGAATAGGTTGGACTGAGCGTTGAGGTACTTGCTGCAATTCGTCTCAGTTAAGTCGCTCTTCCTTGTAAAGGTTGAAATGAGTGTATCATTGTTTGCAGATGTGGCCATCACACATGAGTCCGCAGCTTGAAAAGGCAAGAAAGGAGGCTGCAGCTTCGTCGCGTGATGTCTGTCATGCAGCGCTTCAACCAGCCCCACAAGCGCTGGACTATCTGAAGCAGCAGTACCCTGAATACTTCTCACTGTACGGATATACTTGATGCTGGGGCAAGTGTCCATGCTTACTGTGTTGCCTGCCTTGCTGTCTTCAGAGTTCCTATCTTAGCTGGGAACTCCGCTTCTTGTGGGACAGCTCGGGTATTTACAAGTCGTCCCTGGACATCAATTGAAGACAAGCATTGTACAACTTTTGCGTAGCATGTGATACTGTTCTCGACGTGCTGTCGGTTGGTAGCAAGGCCACCTAAGCAAGGGCGCCTTTGCCAGGTCAGCCACCATGGGCGCCTAGGCGCCTTCCTGGCTGTCCGAGAGGTCTGGGCAGCGCTTAACGTCCAGACACGTACAACACACAAAAGGGAAGGAACGGAGTTGTGTTTGGCAGATTTCATGCTATCGCACCTGGCTGCCAGGCTGCACCCAAACTACCAGAGTGAGCAGCAGGTGGCACTGATATACGGTTTGAGACCTTGATCAAGCCAGCACACGCTTGACTGCTGCAACTGATGCAGGGTTTTGTTGCGGTTCACTCCCAGCCATGGTGGGCAAGCGGAAACACGCAGCTACTCTGATGGAAGAAACGGCTGAAGAGGACGGCAAGTGGGTTTTCCAAGTGACAGGGCTGCACAAGCTGCGAAGATCGAAAGCAAATACCTCCATACCTGGCACTTTGACCTGGCCGCTCCACTTGCAGGGGCGCCGGCAAGGATACCTGCCCGCCCAGCAAAGTCCCCCGCAAGGGGCGTAAGCTTAAGCCACCCGTTGAGGTGCCTGAGCCAGCCCAGCTGTGTTTTTGTGAGCGCCAGCCAGAGGTGTGCATAGGCACCTCCGGCTACAGGCAAGTTGGGCGAGTGATGCTGGCCTTGGCACTCTGTTGGCCAAGCTTGCAAAATGCTGAGCCACAGATCCTGCTTGACAGCTTGATCTGAAGGGACAGCTGGAAACGAGAGGAAGGCCGTGCTGTCTGCACTGCAGTTATAAGCATTGGCGGAAGGGGCCCTATTACCCCGCGGGGCTTGCAGCAGCTCGGGAGTTCAGCATGTTTTCCACAGAGCTTAATTTCCTGGAGATCAATGCAACCTTCTACGGCAAGTGCAATCCGCCATGCACCTCTCCCTACGAAGGGGGCTGCAAGAAAACAGCAGGATGGTGGTAATTCCTTGCACCTCTTCAGGTGGACAGCCGACTAAGTCAGCAGCACCCTAACTCTTGGGGGGTGCCAGAATAACGTCTTGGGGATACGGAGAAAGGGGCCGGGACATTCCGGCGGGAGTCATGCTGGCAATGCCAGTGTGGCGGCACGCTGTGAAAGAGCAACCGCAGCCAGGAGAACATGCGGCAGCCGGCAGTGCGTGTACCCTATAACTGGGTTTGCTTCCCCCTACGCCATTTTGTGAAATATTTTGTCGCCTGCTTGCCGACCTGCGTACGTGGCTGCCTTCCTCGGTGCAGGCTGGTTTAGTGAGGAGACATATGATTCGTGGAGGGAGCGGTGAGCCTGTTACTGCGAACTTATAACGAGCCTCTACCCAGCTGAAGATTCAGGCTAGCAGGACACGCATGCACGCTTGCCCTGCCCTCCTGCTTTGTCTGTGTCCTGGGCACCCTGCCATTGTTGCTGCAGGGCTGCCGCTGCCCGGCTAAGCTTCAGGTATGCTGTGAAAGCGTCGCAGTTCTACACCCACAGAAAGCGCCTGAATGTGGATCAGGCCTTCACGGAGCACTGGGCTCGCTTCTGGGTGAGGCTCCTTGGGATACTGCTGCCAAGTGGGATAGTGGTGGTGGTTGTCACATGCACGTCACTTGGATGAGGCTTTTTCTAGCCTGTATACTGCAACACATACAGGAGTCCTCGGCTCAGCATCGCTCCAGCTTGTATCCCTGCAACATGTACAGGCAACCACAGCACAGCGGGCTAGCGCACGTCCCCTGCTGGGCTACGCAGGAGCGGTGCCAGAGGCTGGGCCCTCACCTGGGCCCCGTCCTCTTCCAGTTCCCCCCCAACTTTAAGACCACCAGCAAGCGGGGGCAGGAGACCATTAGCAACATTGACAAGCTGCGGCAGCTGGGGCAGGTGAGTCTGAGTTGCCTCACGTTGAGCAGTTGAACATTGGTTCCACTGCTCGCTTTTCACAGACAGACAAAACAGTTGATCAATGGATCACACAGCTTGGATTTGTAGGGCGGGAAGTACACCACCTGGCGGTAGCTGGTTGGAGAACTGGCCCCTGAGGAGTTCCCCGCAGGTGCTGCCACGCTGCGGGAAATTTGTATTCGAGTTCCGGGATGCAAGCTGGTACTGCCCCGAGGTTTATGCGGTGCTGAAGGAGCATGACTGGTGTTTATCCATCGTGGAGGTGCATGGCGGGGCCTCAGCCGAGAGCGAGGGTTCCAGCGGTGCAGGTTGGCTCCTAGTAAAAGATCTTGCATGCGCCTCTTGGATGCTGCTCTAGATAGGGCACAAGGGCGATAGAATGTCGTTCTTGCTATCTTGCTCTCCTTACAAGCAATCAAAACATCAGCTTCTCCAGCTTTGCGGCCCCCACCGTGAGGCGTGCATGAGCTGAGCCGTAGCAGGAGGAGCACCCTGCCCCCAGCCAGTCCCTTTAGCTCAACAAAACCCCTGATCATGCCCTGCAGGGAGTGGCTTCTCTGATATTGCCAAGACCTCTTGGGCTGGCACTCTGCGCATAGGCGCCAACCCGCCTGTGGAAGAGTACCCGCTTGAGACCTGCAGCTGGGGTGTCTACGTGCGCTATCATGGATCCAAGGGACAGGCAAGCCGGGCATCATACGCTTCATCAGAGAACGAGTGCAGGGAAAGGGCATTAGAGGGCAAAGAGGCATCTGGCAGCTTGGCATTTCCCATGTGATTGCATCATAAACTTGTTCGCCCACAGCACAGCACACCCTGTTGTGAATCTGCGAAATCGTCCATATCCACCTGACATTGCCTAGATTGGTGCCCCCCTGCAGTACTGTGGCACCTATGGGCCTGAGGTGATGGCACGCTGGGCCCAGCAGACCGCTCTGTGGGTTGCCAGCGGGCGAACAGTCTACCACGCCTTCAACAACGACCAAGTCGATGAGGACCACAACACGCCCTCAGCCATCCTGGACTGCAGGCATCTGGCGGCAGCCTTGCACAAGCTAGGCACCTTCAGCTAGGCGAGGGGGGCTTGCAAATTCGAGCGATACGCTGGGTACCCATAGGGTAAGTGTGGTTGGGTGGCATGGTAGGCAATAGCGAATGGATACTGTGGACTGTTACTGCAGTAACAGCTGTTAGGTTTGGTTGCGCATGGAAAGCTTTGCCCAAGTCGCCTATAGTCAGACCCCTCGGAGGAAAAGTTTTGCACTGTTTAGGTCGGACTCCAAGGGGAACATAGCAGTACACATGGGGTTGGTCATGATATCCTCCTATATGCAGACTGCAAGCGAATATGAAAGCAGCAAGCATGCGGCCGTGCACCCTGCGCCGGCGCTTGGCAACTTTTTCGATATAAAATGACTACTTTCTGCTTACTTTTTCTTCTGTCTTTCTCAATCTTCTCAATCTTCACATCTCAGTGAGCAAGACCCATACTCGATACCCTGGTACATCCCCAAAGGCACTCTACATATGAGGTTGGGGCAGCAAGGCTAGCTTCTCACGCAAATAGCAACTGCACAAGGACCCTTGGACAACTCTTGTACAAGGGTCGAGCCCGGGACAATTACTGAAATAGCATCTACATGCAAAAGGGATGGCACTCCTGCAAGCGGTAAGCAAGCCCAACAAGGAATACAGAGGGTCAGAGGATACGTCAGCCTGCAGCGATGCACGGTGTCCAAGAGAACAGCAACAACTGGCCAACCTGCTGCTCCGTCAACTCTTGCCTCCAAGGCTGAGCTCTCCTGCCTAGCGTGCTTGTTTGTCGATGTTCTACAAAGCCCTACATGGTTGAGTCATAACGCCCGACCTACCGCATGTGGTGTGGGCACACAGTACTACAACACCTGCTGGTCCTCAATTTCCCGCAGGTGCTTGCCTGCCCATGCTCAGACAACGTACCACACAACTCAGCTGGCTGCTTGCAAAGTTCCAGTCATGTACAAGCCGCACATGCTGCTGCTTGCACCGGCGCAGCAGCCGTGACAGATGCATTAGCCTCCGCGCTCACATCAGCGTCAAGCAGCTGCTGCCAGTGCTGCACCGACGCCTCAACATTGGGCATCACCTTCGCAACGAATTTGGGAGCCAGGTCCGCCAGAACACTGCAGCAATCACCCGCACAACACAGGTCACCACCTGTTTTGAGTACTGCCACATTCCAGAGCACAAGCAAGACTCGTGTGCCGCCGCATGCCAAATGACGACCATTCACGCACTCATGCCTCCTGATGCGCGCCCCAGTTGTACTGGCACTACACCCCTTGCTGGGCGGAGGACCTCACCTGAGGGAGGGCTTCACCACAAACTCAATGAAGGCCCGCTGGTTCTTGGGTACAGAGGCCTTGCTGCGGTCACACATCAGCGAGACCGGCAGCCCCAGGCTCCGCTCCCGGTCGCCTGCACGCACGCACGCATAATCATCCAACCTCAGCTCACACTACTGCAAACATGCTGCCATCCTTGACTTCGGCTCCTTTGAGGCTGCTGCCAGCTGCGAAGAACCCCACGCCATGGCCATGTCTTTGCCGCCTCTGAAACTCCCCAAGCCGCAGGGCCGGGGCCCCAAACACAGGTCTACGAGCGTCACATGCACACACGGCCGAGCGGCGGCGTTCCAGCAACCTCCCACTATCTCACAGCGCCAGCGGTTGGCACGTCCAAGGCGGGCCAGTGGGGTGCCACGCTCACCCTGCAGGAAGAACTCCTCGTGCACCTTCTGGCCCCAGCTGGAGCAGCGCTGCACAGGCCGGGCGGGGTTGGAGATGTCCGCGCTGTGTAACAACATCTGCACGCAGCACCAGCCGTGACGCTAACTATCCGCCGCCTGATGTTGACAGGCTGAGTTCCACCACCCATGGCGGCCTTCAGTAAGAACCATCTGTGCAACCCCGACCCCTCTAACGCAAGGATACACACCGGGCACAGGCCAAGGGAAGGCAGACAACGCCTTGGCTCGCGCAGCCTCCACCCCTCAAATCCCACAGACGCATATACCAGCTTGATCCCTAGCAAGCCACCAAGCACAGCACCAGAGGCAGCACCACCACCACCAGCAGCACCACCACCAGGCACTTCCCTTACCTGCAACGCCACGACCCGCTTATCCTCAGGCCACGCCGCCAGGTTGCCCCCCCACAGCCGCACGTGGGCAGTGAACTCCTCCACCAGCCCCTTGTGCCCGGCCATGTCAGTGGCCAGCACAATCTTCACTACCAGCCGCCGGAAGTAGCGGTACTCCGAGTCGCCCCAGCTGCAGAGGGGTGCAGGCAGTGGGACAACGTGAAACACAAACGCACCAGTGCGCGCATCACCCAATTTGAGGCTGCTACATGGTTGCCACTTAACACATCAGACGGCTGGAGACATCGGCGGAATCACACACAACCAATCATCAACACCCCCATGTCAACAGGCTTGACTCTCTGCTGCGACACAGCTTCACCACTTCGGCATAGTGTAGACTGCCGCCACCAGGCGCCGGCCCCACATACCTGACAAGGAAATTGTGCTCCTCCCGCAGCAGGAGCTTGAACGCCATGGCCAGGTGCATGTTCTCGTTGATCGATTGGTCGTTGTACTGCAGCGCCGCCTCACTGCTGGTGCGTATCAGGAAGTCATTGGTCACACCTGCAGATTGGTAGCTTCATTGCCAGTGTCAGGCATGCCCCCCGCAACCAGCACTTGGACGTTATGCACACCGCTGTTTGGGCGCATAAAGTGCACCAGGCCCCCCCCCATAAAGTACATGCCTGAGCGCTGCGTCTCCACCACATGCCCTTGGACCTGCACGGCCGATGCTGGCGGCATGCAGCTTACCTTCTGAGGCCCTGGCCAGTGTGTCCACCTGGGCCAGCACCAGCACGTCGGTCGCACTCCATGCAGTCAGTCAGCCTCCCTGAAGGGCTTAGCAGCCATCCCTGCCAGCCCACCTGGATGGCCCACATCGTGTATCATTGCCGACACCAGCAGTGCCAGCAGCTCCAGGTCACTGAGCTGGCAGGCGTACCCGTCAAGGCTCAGCATGGCCGCCAGCGCCTGCGTCACGTCCGCTGCGTGCATGCTGCTGTGGTAGGGGTTGGGGTGGTACTCACCCTCTACAGCCTGCATACAGCATGGCAGCTAGCACCCGGCTATAAAACTAGCTCATATTCTGAGGGCCGTGGAGCTCTCACTCAAACGAGAACTCTCAAACCAGACAGTCCCAGATGCACTGGAACCTTCCTTCTTCCCCAGAAAGGATACTACCCACCCTGAAAAGACAGCCCACCAGCTGCAAGACAATCTTTCAGTCCCAGTAAGACGCTACGTAACGGGGCAATATCACAGCAGAGCACCTGCAGGAAGCTGCGCAGCTTGTCATCCGCCAGCCGCAGCTTGGCTATCAAGCCACGCTTGCGCAGCAGGTTGAGCCCCACGGTCTGCAGCGGCCGCCCATCCGTCAGCCGAGCCACTTCAAAGACGTCAAAGCGCTCCCAGTCTTCCAGCTGCAGCAGCCAGCCTGGGCGAGTGGGCCGAGTCGTCTCAGGTTGGGCGTCAGTCTGAGGCGCCACCATAACCAACCAGGAGCGCAGCACGTCCCAAGCCCAGGCAGGCTGCTCAGCAGGCATGCTTCGGTCATGACACAGCACCACTTACCAAGCGTAGCTGCGTCTGCAGTTGGGGATTGCTGAGCCACTCAGCCGCGTCCAATAGACATTGCTGCAAGCACCAATAGGGGGGAGTTGGTGGATGACACTGCCTCCAACAACAACTGTAAGCCCACACTGTGACCACAATGACTACACAAGGAGTACAAAAACGCATCGCGGTTCATCCCTATGCACAGGACCTTCCAACCAACCGTCCCCCACGCGCTACATCAGCAAGGGGTACTGGCTAGATGCCCCTAGACACAAAGGATGCTGCTCGCGGCACTGTGGTCTTACCCTGCTGCAAGCCTCCATCTCTTCCTTGCATGTCTTCTTAGGCTGCAGCCAAGCACCAGCACGGCGCAAGTTACTTGCCACTGCCAGGCATCACGCTATTGTGTCCAAGCGGCTAACATGTCTATGGAACAACCACGCTCAGCGAGTGTGCCACCCACTCACCACTACATACTGCCGCCGGAAGCCGTCAGATCTGTCCCTGAAGCTGAGCAGGTAAGCGCGCTGCGAGTCGTCCAGTAAGCTCTCAAGAGGAGAAGGAAGGTCCTCACCCACTCCCTTGCTCAGCCATGAGCACAGTCGTTCCACGGCAAACTCCTCCTCCGCGTCTAGTGGCACTTTCCTCTGCATGGACCAGGCGCCTTATTCCTTTCGATGTGACTGCAAGGAAGGGAGATTCAACACACCTGGGCCGCTAGGGCAGTGGCTCCAACAGCTGCTTACCTTGAAGCGTTTCAGCACCCGCAGAGCTATGCTGGCCAGATCAGAGCCTACAAACAACTCCATGACCCTCTGTAAGTCAGTCGTACAAAGGCCGTCAAGACTAAAGCATAATGAGGTTGCCGAACACGCATGGCAAGCAATGAACGTTGCAGTATAATCGTAGCTGCCCGCGGGGCCCGCATAAGCCAGACGTCTGACGATTACGCAGGCTCACCTAAGCTCCTTGGGAGGGGGGGGGATGCCGAACCTGGCGCATACTGCCAGACGTCAAGAAGTAGAGAAAACTTTCTGAATTTGGCTGGCAGGAGAAGTTCACTTTACTTATAACACAGGCACAAGCGCTACCTTACCATCATGTAGTGAGCAGTTTGCACGACGATGACGCGGCTACCTTGCTGTTGTACGTGTTAGAAACTTACTCAAGAGGAATGAGTCACTTATTACTGGTATGAACGGAGCTTTGAACAGGCACGCAGGCTGGTTGGGGGTGTTGCACGTTGGGCCAAGGCGCCGGCACCCATGCTGTGCCTGCCTGCGTGTGATGCCTAAAGCTCCGCTCCTGTACACAGCCTTGAAAGGTTTTGCCTGCATGGTTAGATCGGGCAGCAACGTTTCACCTGGATGCCGTTCTCATTCTTGCAGCACCGTGCAAAACTCCTTGCCGTGGCAGCTCCTCAGCCGTGAGACAGGGTGCCGCTCCATTGCCCCCTTTTTTAGCACGCCACAGTGGCAGGTGAGGGCACGGAAAGGCAGCAGACCTGCTGCCCATGCAATCCCGTTGACTCCCAGGCAGACAGACCTGCTGAAGCACTGCAGGCAAAGCTTGACGTCTACCAGCCCTGCAGTGGGCATTCGTGGCCCCCTTACTACTTGCGTGCACGCGCAGAGGTTATAGAATTTGCAGTGGAGGATGGGCTCCTCTTAGCCCTGTCAGCCACCGGCGTGTGTGTTGTTTTTGCCACAGGTGTGGCTGAATACTTCGGTCGTTAACTATTGCCCCTCCCTCCAGAGTAGCTTTAAAGACTTATGTCATGCCCCTGCACGGGCTCATAAATACCCTTAGTAGATCATCTCTGTCAGAAGTCAAGGTTTCCTTGGTGCAGGCACCTGGGAGCGTCTTGGCTTCTTGAACTCAACAGCAGACGAGCACATTCGCTCCATCATTGTCAACAAGGCCCGGCGGGAGCTTGTCGTCACATCTTTTCAGTATCTGGACTGCCTAGGTGACCACCACCCTCTGAGGTGAGTGCTGGCCTGGGCTCTGTGCTTAGCTGCCAAGCCCCATCCCGTGGCAGACGTCTCTTATAGTGTGCGCGGGGCAGGTCTCACCTGGACCCCAGCCTGCCAGCCTAGCCAGTTCATGGAAATGTCGAAGTGTGCAGGTGCCGGGCCGTAGCGTTGCAAGATTTGGTGGCGAGGCGCTTCCCTGCTCCCTCGGCGCCCATCTTCGGCAGTGAGGGCAGCATCAGCTGGCCCGGCTTTGTTGACGTTGATGGCGACACAGCCACAGCTCTCACCTACAATCCCGCCACCAAGTGTGTATAGCGCCTCCTGGACACATGCGGCATGCAGCTTCTCTGAGCGCTTCCGTGCAGTCCTTTTGCGTCTTTAGAACTGGCGGTAGAATTGCACACCGTCCAGTCTGTGCCAAGTATACATGCGAGGGCATGCCCAGTGGACTGCACTACACCCTCTGCAGGCTGTACAAGGTCTGGGACCTGCGGGACTACTCACCTAGGCTCATCATCAGGGGCCGGGGCATCCAGGACATCTGCCTACACAGCCCTGACGTGGCGCTGGTGACGCTCCATGGCAGCAGCGGCGTGCTCCCTATCCAGCTGCGGTCCCTAGTGGACGGCACAGTGCTGAGGGAGTTTTGTATCCCACTAGGCGCTGCCGGCGAGCCTGAGGTGCTGCACCTCTTTGGGCAGCACCTGCTGGTGCGCTTGCCGGGGGGCTCTCTCACCATCACTGACAGTGTCAGTGGCAGCTGCGTAGAAGTCGGTGACCTGGCGCTGCAGCACCTCCAGGTGAGGCGGGATGGCCCATGTGACAGGTGCAGCCGCCTGGTGTGGAGGCCTTGCTCCCCAGGGGCGTTGCTGTACTACTGTCGCAGGAGGCTGCCTGCTTTCGTATTGAACTGCTAATGAATGTCTGCATGTTGAGACACACTGATGTTTAGGTGTTGGGGGTGCTACCCAGCTGAAGCTTTGCTACAAGCAAACATTCTGGCAAGCCTTGCGTTCTGCGGCTTTCCAGCACTGTTCCTGAGCACATAGCTGCGCATGATGCTATGCAGGTGTTCAGCCACTGCCCGGTGAGCAACACCGTCTTGGCCTTTGGTGATGATGGCATGCGGGTGTTCAGCTTGCAAGGGCAGCAGCTTGGCCATGTCCCAGGCTGTGTGCTCCCTGACCGCAAGCTGGAAAACGCCATGCACATCTCCCGCCAAGAGAAACACATGGTGGTATACACCGGCAGCCATCAGCATCCTGCTGCCCCAGAGCGGACTGCTGCGCAAGGAGGTCCAGCAGGGCCAACAAGTCAGGGCGGAGGAGGAACAGCCAGCAGCGATGCCGCAGGTAGCAGCAGCCCGGCTTGGTTTGGAAGCTATGGGAGCAGCCGCAGGGAGGATAGCAGCAGTGATCATCGCTTCATGGTGCCCGACATCGGCAGAATAGGAGCCAGCATGGGTGTGGTAGATTTGCAGCGGTGCAAGTGGCTGGCGCGGCTGCACGCTGGGAGGGCTCGTCGGCCGGAAGCAGTCAGGCAGCAGCACCCCGATGTGGAGCTTGCGGCCCTGGCAAATGTGACAGCGGTGTACTATGATGAGATGCGCTGCTGCATCTACACAGGCTCAGCAGACGGGTTTGTGCATATATGGCGACTGTGACAGGCCGTGCATTGCGCAGCCATTCGTTGTGATGGTCAACTTCCCAGCCATTTGTTCCCTAATAAATAATAGGTATAATAAATAGGTCAGGAGGGGGCGTATGCTAACTGTTACACCAACAGGGCAGCAGCATTTTGGGTGGTATACAGGTCAATAAGTTACAACTGTGCCTGTCATAAGGAATCATCCTGTGGGTCGAACTCTGTAGCTCCACATTTACCACACGACTTAGGCGTGGTAAACACGCGCAAGGGAGGGACATCAACTCTAACAAGCCCAACATCTTGAAAAATCACCCACAACGCACTGATTGCAGCATGACAGCCGACAGCTGCCTTACAACCTGCCCCTGCAGAGCACTCCTGCACCAGCCGCAGCAGCAGCGCTGGTCAGAAGGGACGCCACCACATTCACACCCGTGTTGCTCAGCACATCCCTGCCACATACTCGCTTCACCCACTGCTCAGCCTCCCCGCGAGGTGCCACCGAGGTAAGCTTCTTGCTGCGCTCATCAAACCCGCTGTACTGCAGAGTTGCACCCAGGAGCGAGTCTAGCAGCGATCCCAGCACCCCAGCACAGAGGGCGAGTGGGATGAGCGCCGCGTCTGCTAGGCACGCTGAGGGGCTGCAGGGCGCTAGGCCTAAGCTGCTGTCCAGCAGCTGAAGAAGGAAGTAGGACACGCCCATCAGCACGCCGCCACCAGCAGCAGCCGCAATGCCCAGCAGGCTCACGCCGCCATTAGTGCCTGGAGGCACTACCTGCACATGGAAAGGCGGCAGGGCAGCACTCTTCAGCCTAGGTGGTGGTCGTCCGGTGTGCCAGTTCTGTGAGGCAAGAGATGACGTCGGACAAACTCAGTGCAGTGTGCTCGGCACTTTGGCATAACTGCGGTGGTATATCATTGCGAGCCGATAAGGCTAGCACATTAACCACATAGTGCTCAGAAGAAGCAAGAACGCGAACTAGCAATTGTCGTACTGCTCCCTGACCTTCAGCGTCGTGATTAGCCTTGGCGGTGCCTTGCTCACGATGCCAACCTCGCTGGACCAAGTGTCGGCGCAGCAGCACGCATAGAACGCCACGAACGCTGCAACAAGCTGCGAGCCGCCGCCGGGCAAGCTGCAGGTGCAGCCCGTGCCGCTGCTGCCAAACAGAGCTGGTCTCTCGCCCCTGCCTTGCACCAAAGCAGTGCCCAGCGCAAAGAGCGCCCCGCCCAAGCTGTTAGCAAGCACTTGGGAAGCTGAGCGCTGCCCGCCCTCTACATGGTCCGCTTCCAGCTTTCTCTTCAGCTCCCCTCGCCACTTGGTAAGCTTGGAGGAGGTGAGATAGAAGAAAATCATGACCCCGCCAAACCTAAGCCCGCTGCCAAAGTGGACTAGACCGACCACAAACGCGGCAGTTGCCCCTGCACCGGAGGCAGCAGAAGCGTGAGCGGCATCCCAGCGTCCAGGTACAAGTACCCAGCTTGTGGGCATGGCCAATCGCCGCCTACTTACCTGAACTGGACAGGGATCTCTTTCTCAAGCCGTGCAGAGCGAGAAGTGCTGAGAGGAAGATCGCCAGCAACATGATGGCATGCCCGAGCATGTACGTGTTTCAAAGCCAATGACGACGGTATTGACCATCAAAACCGACAGGCAGGCGTGCATCGACTCAACCAATTTCAACCTGCGTCTGACGTGGCGTTGGCGCCTTGGATGTTGCTGGCTGCTCGAAACCCGTCCCTATGCGCTACAGCAGCTCCCGTCCAAGCTAAGGTGACAGATGCCAGACAGAAATGTGAAGGCCAGTGTCTGCTTGCTCAGGGAGGTCAGATGCCAGTGCTAGTGACCGAACTACGACACATAGCCTTCTGCGAGTCTTGCACCCAAGTCTCTCGCCCAGGGGGTGTGTTGCCCTCGTGGGCCAGAGTATCACAGCGCAGTGTGCCTTTCAAGCTGCGAGCCACCATTTGCACACACCAGGGCGGTCCACAAAGGTAAGGAACCAAGTCCACAAGGACACTGCACCTATACATGTCCATTCCTTAACTATGCAACTACAAAATCGTCCCCATACCCAGCGCGCACACCCAGCGATCAAGCGGGTGCGGCCACATACTTCCCAATCCACGCCAGGCTGAGGATCTTGACATCTCCAGCAATCTTGATGATGCCGTCGCCGCCATCCGTGCCCACCAGCTCCCCCGTCTGCCCCGCGAGGTCCCCTACCAGCACCTTGATGGAGTCTCGCCGCTCGGGCGCCACCAGCGCACAGCTCTTGAGCGGCACGCTGCGGCTGGGCGCGTCCGGCGGGTACACGACGCTGTCGGGGTCGGCCTCGTCCGGCGACCCGACCTGTACCATGGCGCTGCCATCGCCCGGCAGCTCCCGCACGACGGCCACCTCGCCCTCGGGGAGCCGCACCTCCACGTCCTGCCAGTGCTCATGGCTGGTGAGGGCTGACCCGGAGGGCTCCCCCGCGCCGCCCAGCCCTGGTGTTGACCCGCCCGGCGTGGGTGCGATGCCAGGGGAGTATGCCACGCCGCCTGGCGTGCCCGCGATGCCTGGCGAGTAGGCCACGCCGCCGGGCGAGGGGTGCATGTAGGCGCCCATGCCCGGGGAGGGCGCGATGCCGGGGGTGTCGGCGTGGAAGGAGGGCGAGTAGCCGGGGGTGCCCGCCTGGGGGTAGCCAGCCGCGGTGCCTGGGGGCAGAGGGCGGGAGGTGAGGTGCCCCTGTTAGTTTGGACGCAGACTTCACTATGTGGCCTTGAGCTGCCAAGCTGCCCTGCTCCCATGCACAACTGCCCAAAGAGCTCAATGTAGATGCTGGGACGGCAAGGCCAGGTCCAAGGGGGGGTTGGCTTTCAAGCCCCCGCTAAAGCCCCCGCTGGCTGGAATGCCAGGCGTGTGGCTGCTAGAGCCGCCCTGCAAACACAGAGAATACCCACCTGCCATGCCTGGGTGCGCGGGCGTGGCGCCGGCCCATGCCGGGTCGTAGGCGGGCGTCTTGGTGACGGCGTCCCTGCCGGGCGTCATGCCCGGGTGCATGGGCGTGGCCATCATGTTGTTGTAATGCATGGGCGTGGCCATGATGCCGGGGTGGTGGGGCGTGCGGCCACCTGCAAGATGGGGAGCGCATGTTCCTGAGTAACCGTACAGAGTAACAGATGCTTGCGGGTTGCCCACTGAGAGTAGGTGATATCCAGCTGACCAGAGGTAGCGTCAGCCGGTTCAATTCAGCAGTGTTGTGACAAGGCACTGCGCCTCTGGAAGCGGGGAGAACCCAAAGGCAAGCCCCCAAGTACTGCCCGCTCTGTGCGGCGGCCTGCACCAAAACAGTAAGCACGGCAGCGGCACCCCAGGCTCACCTGCGTGCATGGGCGTGGCGGTGGGCATGCCGTACTGCGGCCGCTGCTGCATCTGCTGCTCCGGCCGCACGCCGCCATCCTCCAGCGCCAGGTGCGACCGGTCCACAGTCACCGTCTTCATCTGCAGTGGGTATGTCGCATTGGGGAGATTGGGCCGAAGATGGAGTTGAAGACTGTCAAATGAGTGCGGGTGGGGGTGGGTGGGGCCAAGGGCAATGCCAAGGTTCAGCAAGCCAAGACGCCACGCGCTTCGGATGACTTCCCGGGGCACCAATAGCAGCTTAGGGTCCTTCGTGCCCCGCTCCGCGGCATAACCCACCCCGCCCCAACCTCCATGCACTATTTTGTCCGCCACGCCCGCTGCACAAGCTCTCCCGGTGGGCAGCGCAGCCCATAAATACACTCAAAGCGCTGGCAGGGAGTGATCCCCGGCAACAGTCGGACCACTCCTCTAGGCCCATTCCCCTACCCGGGGGCAGGCCACTGCCCTGCGGCCAGTACCTGTGCCTCCAGCTCCAGCCGCACATGGGTGCCCGAGGCTGTGATGACCCTGCCGCGCATGCCCCGGTAGGGCCCCTTCTTGATGGTGATCACCTTGCCCTCCAGCAGCTTGTCCTGCAGCACAGCACAGTACATTACGGCAGGGCAGGCGAGCAGGCATTCCCGACAAGGGATGTGAGGAGGCTGGGAGGGAGAAGAGGGCATAAGTGTGCTGAGCAAGGCAAAGCGCAGCCTCTGGCTCCGCTTGCAAGCACCGCCAAGTGCCAGCGCGGCTCCAGGCGCTAGCAATCCCTCTATGAACAACCCCTTTGGGGGCCAGCTTTCACATCTCAAAGCTACAGCAAGCAGGCGAGCAGCACTCTCTTGCCGCCAAGGCAGCCTGCCACATCCGGAGCCTCCCCACCTGCTGTGTCGTCACCCGGCCGCTGAAGCCGCCGCCCGGTGGCCCGCCGCCAAACTGCCCCCCGGGTCCCCGACCCGGCGGCCCCGCCCCCTGCCTTGCCGGCGAGGCCAGCATGTTGCCGGGGCCCTGGCGGTAGGGGTGCGGGGAGGCCATGACGCCGCCATACCCTGGCGTCCTCCCCGGGGTCATGCCGATGCCCATGCCGCTGCCGCCGGCAGGCCGCTTGCCGCCACGCACCTGCGCACCGGGCAAGCGCGCGGCTCGTAGGAGAGGCAGGGGGGAAGGCGTGGCTTCAACTGCCCTGATCTTAGAGTGCAGTTCTGGAAGCAGCGGACTGCACAGAGTTTGGTCTAGAGAGCAGCTACCAGCATCCGGCACGCTGCCCCGATCCACACCCATCAACCAGGTGGTACAGCCTTACCGGGCTAGACCAGCCTTCGACCCAGCAGCCCGATGCGCATAGCAGGCAGCCACGGCCAGCCCACCTTGCAATGTGTGGCGCGCACGCACACAAAGCCGCCATTTTCGTGCACCTCCCGCGACTGGATGAACAGAATGCCGCGCATCACGTGTCGCACGGTGCCGCTCTTGCCCTTCAGCGGCCCGTCTACAACATCCACAATGTCGTTCTGGTTGACCTCGTTACGACCTGCAGGTAGCATTTGCACGGCAGGAGTCGTTGTACACATTAGGAGATGCTCACTCAGGATTATCGCAGCGTGGGGGGGGCAGGCTGTACAAGCCCATGCGGCGCACTTGACAGGAGTTTGGACGTGCAGCAAGCTGCAGCCAGACGTAGGTCTTCATGCAGGCCCAAATGACAGCTGTGTTCAGACTCTTGGGTATAGGCAGTATGCAGAAGGAGGTGCGCACAGGCATGACAAGTGAGTAGAGACATGGAAGAAATGAAGGCACCATGAGGCTCAGTTACGCTTCAATTGTGGTTCTCGTCAGGTGCAGGGGGCACCTTTGGTGCTCCCCACTCGGAGCCCTTGCGCAAGGTTTGTCGTCACCGCCACATGCTTAGTGCAACGTCCACACCACAACCACACAAACCATGCAGCCTATGCCAACCTGTGATCCACTGGGTTGAAAAGAAGGGCAAGGCAGAGTAGTGCCCCAACTGCCCTAAGCAACAATTGCCTAATACAACTCTTGACCTGTCAGGTCCAACCCAGGCGCCCCCCCCTCCTCCCTCACCCCCACCCACCCACCCACCCGCATCCTGGGTGACATTGCGCCTGGCCAGCAGCTTGCGCTGTATGTCAGGCAGCCGGCAGACACGCACGTCGGGCTTCTCAGGCCTGCCCTGATTGGTCAGCACGCGGCACGCCTCCTTCTCCACGCCCACAATCACACCAAACGTCTGGTTGTCCAAGGCCACAAGGTCGTGGAGCTCGTAGCCAGCCAGCCTGCAGGGACGCGACAGGCGTAGTGGCAGGTTACCACGCCTCCGGGCAGGGGCTGTGCCAGGCTCAGAGGGAGGGTAGGTATGAGGTAAGGTTGCTGGCAGCAAGAGGTGCCTTTGCCATGTCCTCTGGCACAGGGCGTCTGCCAGGGAGCGGGTGCCTGCGACCCAGGCCACAGCCCAGCACCACAGTAACCCTGCTCTGACTAGGCTTGCCCAGCACCAAGCAACCCTACCATTGGCAGTCATTTGACGCCTCTCAACCGCAGCTCCTCGTAGCACACACACGCGGGGGTGGCAGCCTGCTGCAGATGCACAGCGCACGACATGCTACTCACAACATGCTACTCACGTGTCAGCGCTGGAGGCCATGGCCGCTGCCTCCGTGAGGTCCCTCCCAAACACCCGGATTTCCTGCTGGGTGGTGTCCGTGAAGACGTAGCAGACCGGGCCCTCCACTCGGACTACCATGCCTGTCTCGCCGGTGTGCTGCCCGTGCACCACCTTGACGTGGTTGCCGCTCTGCAGCAGGGAGACAAGCAGGCACAGCAGGCACGGCAGGTTGTGCACCATGCAGGGTGTACACCTCAACCATGACACCCAGGTACGCCGAGCAAGGGTAGGTGCGGAGTTGCAGGGTCAGGACGCAGCAGGGCAGTCAGTGCAATCAATCATGAGAGGAGGCCTGTGCAAGTCGCGCATGGGTCACCGGAGCGCAGGGCAACCACACAAGCCACTGAAGTGGCCAGCCCTATACAGTGCTATCACATCACATGACATACATTTGAGGTCAAGAGAACCCACGGAATCCCTGTAGCCCTGACAGCACTGGACCCTCTACCACACTCAGTTCCCCGTCAGCAGGCAAAGCGCACCTCAAAGAACTTGGACAGCTCGCGCGGCTTGAAGGGGATGAGGTCTCCAAAGTCCTTGAGCAGCTTGTCGTTGGGCCGCACCAACACATCACCGCTCTCCTGGATCTGCTCCACGATACCCTGGATATTCTTCAAGTCGCCTGTGGTGACAGAGAGGGGACGTAACTGGCGTCGTCAGCGGATGCAGCATTTAAGGCTCAGAAAAGAGTTTATGCTTGGAAAAGAAATACCTTTGCATGTAAAACACAGTTCTTGGTTGCCTGCAGTGTTAGGAGGCATGGCGGCCGCCGCTCACCAGGGGGGTGTGCGTAGGGGCTTATGTATGATGCGCATCCTAGCACCTTTGCGCCAAGGCCCCACATAAATGTTATGCACCGCAGATAGCACCGAGACAGCTGTTGGCACCCTCACATGTTCTGCTGCTACACCAAAGGACCACATTGCTTACGCCATCCTAGGGGCTAATCTTCTCCTCAGCCAGCCCAGCTCACCCTCAATCACGATGACCTTGTCCCCCTTGGCAAACTTGGGCAGCGCAGCCTCGACACCGCTGCCGTCGGTCTGCAGGTTCTGTATGAGCCCTGCAAGGTCTGTGGTCCCGGCCTCCTCCGTCTGGGCGGCCTGCAGGAAAGGGAGCACCACGGCAACCACAGCATGTCAGCCGGGGCCTATCACGCTGCCTGCGACTGGCTGCAATCACCACAACCGGACACAAGGGATTGGGTTGTGCAAGGCACTGACTTAGCAAGCAAGCCAAATGTAAGCCCAGCTCTCCTCACTGACCTTACAGGCCACAGAGGCCAAGAACCTCAAGCACCCAACGCAGCATTGCCACCGGACAGCAGGCGAGGCTTGACACTAGCAAAGCTGCGCACTCGCACCACACATCTCCCTCCAACCTCCCCAGACGCACCGCGCGGCCACAGATCATGTTCCAACCCCAGCCGCAAAGATGCGCGGCCCAGGCAGCCCGCCACCACCCACCCACCCACCCACCGCGTTGTAGCGCTGCAGCTCGTCCAGCGGCGGCAGCGTCTCCTCCGGCTGCAGGCTCTTTAGGGCCACCACCTTCTGCAGGTAGCCCTCGCAGAAGCGCTGGCTGCCTAGTAGGTAGAACACCTCGCCGGTGGAGCGGTCACGCTGCTGAATGACATCCAGCTTGTGGTTCCGCGCCTGCAGGGAGGGGTGGGCGGCGGAGGCGCTTGGGGAGGAGTAGAGCATGGCAGGGGTGGCGGGGAAGTGGTGGCGGCGCAAAGCTGGTCCTTATGCAGGCAAGGGCGTCTAAAATAGCATGGACCTTCCGAGGGGGGTACCAGGCTGGTATTGTGCAGCCGGGAGCTCCCATGGCAGGCACCCCTTGCAGCCAGCCTACCTCATGAGGCACTCGCAGGCAGCCCACCACCTGCTTCACACATTCTAGGAAGGAGCTCACTCTGCTTCCGCCCACAACCCACCGCCTGGCACCAACCCGGCCCCGCCACCCACGCACCTCCTCCGGGTTGAACGGCCGCGCCGCGGGGCGGACCTTGGGCTGCTTGCCAAAGTTGGCGCGGACGTCCTCCGGCTTGCGGTTGGCGATGGCTGCCAGGTCCAGGCGCGGCACCAGCCGGATGGTGGCCTTGCCCTCCCCCGGGCTCACATCCACCACCTTAGCCAGGTCTCCCTTGTAGAGCCCGCTCTTCACACGCACCCACGCGCCCGCGTCTGCGCCCACGTCCCAGCCAGGCAGGCAGGTCAGCGGGGGGCCATACTTTGAGGGTTTCAATGTGTGACTCGGCCTAGAGTGCAGCCAGGCAAGCAGGAGCCGGCACTCTGCACATTTCCATGTGCGGCATGGCGAGTGCCGCCCTTGTTGGGGTGCCCTCGGCTCAGCTGTGCGTGAGGCCACTGAGCCACTCGCCACAGCTAGTCATGGCCTGCAAGTACGCCTGTATGCGGGTGGGGGTGTGTGTCTCACTGATCCTGGCACTCTGGCAGGCGCGTGAGACAAAACCTCCGCACCTCCGCACCCACCCACGAGCATTGAGGTATGGGGGGACCAAAGAAGCAGACATATGCATCCATCTACACTTCCAACCTCGATCCACCACGGGTTCAGCCCGGCTACCCAGCATCCCCCTTCCTCAACATAGGATGTGCACTAATCTCAACCCCCAGCCAGCAGCACCCACCCAGGGGCTTGACAGCGGTTCTGGGGACGGACACAGCGTCCACCATCTCCTTCAGGGGCACCAGCTTGGGCGCTTTGCTGCCGTAAATCATGCGCAGCCCGCGCAGCGCCTCCTTGACGTGGGCCTCCTTGTGGGCCTCCACATAGAAGTAACCCTGCAGCCGGTAGCACGGGCAGGAGGCAGGCAGGGGTATAGGTGCAGCCTCGAGGTGCGCACACGACTGTGACCTGCACGCCGTCAGCAGGTACTCTGGGTGGGTTGCCGCATTGTGTCGCACACGTTGCCAGCCAGGGGCTTGCGGTAGGTTTGCTGCAGCACCAGCATGCCCGCCACCTGACCCGCTGCAGGCCTTTGCAGTACGGGCCACTGCTGAGGGTTGGCTAGCTAGCAAGCACGGCTACCAGCTGCCGGCCGCCAGGAGCGACCAGGCCAGGACCAGTTGCTAGCTGCTGGGCCCGACACCATAGCACCAGCAGCAGCTGTTACCGCTGGCCAGCCGGCTGTGGTACCCACACACCTGCAGGTGGTCCTGGCAGAAGGCCGACTTGATGAGCAGCGGCTGGCCCTTGTTAGCCAGGTCATAGCACTTTTGCAGCAGGCACACGATGGCCTCCCGCTCCTGGCCCTCCCCGCACCGCACCACCCACAGCTTGGGGTCGGCGGGCGTGGGCAGCAGCAGCTGCTGGCTCACGGCGCCAACCTCCTCGCCCTCGCCTGTGGCTGCAGGTAGCAGCAGGGGTAGCCGCTTAAGCAGGCGGGGCGCAGTGGAGGGCGTGGGCCAGGAGGGCGATGGAAGACCCCAAGGTAGCACACGAGCCTAATAACGTCTTCCCTTCCACGCCATGACAGCCCCATCATGAACATGATGTCAACTCTGCAAACAATGACCCTGCATGCAAAAGATGACCGTACATACAATCGGCAGCAAGCAGCACCAACTCATGCGCAGATGATCCTCTTGCCTCAAGGCATCTTTTGACTCCCACTGCCACCGCACGCACCCACAGGCACGTATTTGTCCCTGCCAAAGCGCTCGTCGATGTACTTCTGCAGCTGCTCCGGGTTTATATCGTCCTCCAGGTTTGCCATCTCCACCGCCTTGTGCCGCATCTTCATCAGCTCGGCAGCATCTGGAATGTCCTCGCCCGTATCATCAATGAGCTCATGCATGTCGTCATCCTGAAGGGGGGGCCCAAGGGTGCCTCGCCAGGTCAAAAGATGGGGCCCATGCAGGCTCCAACAATAGTAGCCTGACCCTAGCTTGTCAGGCCCTCCGAATACCTCAAACAGTGTCACCGCCGCCATTGGTCTTGCAGCCAGGTACAAACTCTCGATGCCTTGCTACATCCTCCACAGCTACACATTGCAGGCTGCGCAGCACTCTCATAGACAAATACTCTGAACTCACCAGCTCCCTAGGGATGGAGCCTCCCTAACCCAGCCAGACTGTCTGCCATAACATGGATGAGCCACGCAAGCAACGGCTGCCTAGGACGTGCACAAAACGCAAGCCAGGAACTCACATCTTCCAACTCCTCTTCTTCGTCATCATCCACCTCGGCAATATCATCAATGAACTTACTCCTGCACAAGTGCGTTGGGGTAGGCTTCCGTTTGCATCAGAACCCGCAATAGCAGGCTGCCTACTCAACATTCCAAATGGCTGCCATTATTGGTATGTCGGCAGTACCAGCGGGTCCAAGGACACGATCCAGAAGCCGAGTCTCCATCCCAGGCAGAGCTGACAGCATGGTCCCAAGCGCTTGCAGGCTGCCAAGTAAAAATGCCAGCCTGGCCTCCCCAGTTCGCCAGCTAAGCTGCCCACCTCTTCAGTCGGCGCCCGCCCTCCTCCTGCAAGGTCAATAAGCAAGGTCAACAAGCAAGTTTACTACTTGAAAGGTGTAGTATGCGGGAGAAGCCAGCAGCAGCGCACTAGGCCCACAACAACCGTTGGCTGTAGCACACTGTATCTGTAGCCGCACCTCTTCGTCGTCCTCCTCCGCTGCATCATCAATAAAGGCAGATTTGGGGCGTTTCTTCTCGCGGTGCCTGCAGCCCAGCAGTGACCAGCCATCTTCAGCACCCACATGTCACCAAGCTGGTTAAGCACGGTCCAGCAATATGTGCAGCTGAACTTATACGTACGTCCGATGTCGTCCGATGTCGTCCTCCTCCTCTTCTTCCTCAGACTCCCGGTCCTCCTGCACCAAGGCATGTTGTGTCATTTAGCACCCCCTGTTGTAACGCCTCCTGCTAGCTTGATGCCCACAAAGCCTCTGCACTTGCCTCCTCATACTCCTCAGAGACCTCCTCGTCGTCTCCACGAGCCATGCGGGCCAACTTCAGGTGGACCTGGGCTCCTAGCCCACTCCGATACAAACTATATTTGTTAAGAACAATACTGCAAGGCACTGGCACTTGAGCTTGCACAGTTAGCGCCCGGCGGGAACGCAAAACACGAAAACCAGCTTCGCCCCTTGGATGGACTAAAACTTCATTGGAGGCTTGCTTGCTTCTAGCGTTTCTCGATCTCAACCTAATATACACTTTAAGCGTCGCTAAGAGCCTGATCAGAGGCGCAGTTTCAAGGGACTACGCAAGCAGCATGACAAAAAAGAGGAAAGCGGATGTCTATGTGTTTGATGGGGAGGAAGACAACCAGGATGCTTTAATTGCAGTTGGCAAGCAGCTCCTGTCTCCTCCTAAGGGCAAAGATGCGCTGTTGGGCCTCCTCAAGGTGAGGACCTGTCCAATACTGCCGTCAGGTTGGTTGTCGGCTTCGAAGAGGCGTGATAGCCAATAATCGCGCCCTAATAACAACCTGCAGAGGGCCAGGACGGCCCTGGAGGAGATACCACAGTCATCCGAGGGAGCAAAGCTTGTCATAGCCGACCTGTCAAAAGCGCTTGGCAGGATGGAGCTGGTGGCACATAGGGACAAGGTGCTGCTGGACCACAGCAAAGCTGACCCTTCCCGCAGCTGTTGTGTGTGTATGACGTCTCTAGTATTCCTTGGATGCAAGGAATGAACCTGCTGCCGTGTGCAGGAGGTGCGACTCTACACGGCCGCTTGCATCTCAAACGTGCTCCACCTTTTAGCCCCAGAAACTCGATTCTCTGATGACCAGCTGAAGGTACGGCAAAGGCTTACCTCTGTCAGAATAAGCCGGAATCGCTGCCACACAGCCAGACAGTATACTTCACAGTGCGGGCATGCATAGTAAGGGCTTCGCCTGTAACTGCAGCGGCTTCGTATGCCCTGTTGCAGGATATTTTCCGCCTCTTAAACTCAGCATATGGTGAGCTGGAGGATCCAGCAGGGCCCAACTTCCAGCTTTGCCTTAGTATCCTGCAGACAGTCAGCCAGGTATGAGTGGCGCCAGCTGAGCGCAAACCAGCTGCTGGCAGCCAGGCCACGGCGTGCGAGTCTGGCTAGTGGCGTGTACCAAGGCATGGTCAAGATGTGACCTCAAGATGCATCCAAGTGCAGTGAAAGGTGGCTGCCTAGGAAGGCGATGGTCACCGCACCTCTGGGGTATCCCTGCAGGTCAAGTTGTCGATACTACTGCTGGATCTTGAAGCAGAAGACCTCATCTGCGACCTCTTCAGAACAATCTTCACTGCCGTCAAGTGTGTCCTGGGATGATGAAAGGCCATGGATCATGCTGGCCTCGCCGGGTGCTATGCAGAAAGAGGGCCACCTGCTAGCCACACTTAGTGATGTCATCTCTCAGCATGGAACTCCCTTGCACCCACATGGGGCGGTTGAGGCTGTACACCTCGATGATGTTTGTGCTAGTCCAGGCATCCCTCGACCTCACTGCACTGTGCATTGTCCACTTCCTTACTATTGTGCTGCCGCTGCAGCGATGACAACCAGGGCATGGTGGAGGCGCTGGCCTTGGACCTGCTTGCCAGCATGCTGGAGGAAAGTGACGATATCTCCCAGCCTTTGCTCGATACAATACTGGCCAACCTATTGCCTGCTAAGCAGAAAGAGAACCCCGCAGCCTGCAGGTGGGTGATGCTCTCGCTGTAAGTAGCCTTGTGGCGGCATTGTATGGCCAGAGCAAAAGCTGAGAACCGTTTTGTCCTTCTGGCGCCTACATGGTGCAGGGCAACTCATAGTTGTGCCTTTGTTTGCGGCTGTGCACGGTCTCAGCGCGTGAGCTGGAGGCCTCAATGTGCACATGGCGCACTTGGCCTGCACCTGGATGCCTACCTCAGCAGCACCACTACATATGTACTACTGCTGCCCGCAGGCTGACGCAGCAGCTGCTGCAGCGGACGGAGGCTGTTGTGCAGCCCTACCTGCAAAAGTTTCTGACCAATGCGCTGCTGGGGCTGCGCACGGATAGCGACCTAAGGGATGAGTGTCACAGCCTTATTTTCCAGGTAGGCAGGCTGGGTTTGGCAGGCTTTGAATGCGCAGAATTGGGACACGGCTGTCCGACCTCTTTAGCGGCGCAAACCCTGAGGTGGTGTGGGTGATATCTCATGCAGTGGAATGTTCGCAAGCCTGAATACCATGCAAGCTGCATGGGGCAGAGCAACAGGTGCGCTCAAGCAACTCCCCCGCAGTGCACCCTTGGCTCTCTGCCGCAGCTCTATCAAGTCGTACCCCAGGTGTTGCTACCAGTGCTGCCACATCTGGGCCCCGAGCTGCAAGTGGAGTCGGAGAGCAACCGCCTGGCGGCAGTGGACTTGCTGGGCAAGCTGTTCTCACAGCCGGGAAGGAGCAGCATCCTGCAGGAGTATGCAGAGCTGCTGCAGGATCTACTGAAGCGCTTGCATGACCAAAAGGTGATACGGAGCCGTGCCGGTGGAAGCCTGTGTTGCTTCATGTCTGGCCAGAGATGCAAGCATAGCGAAGCTCCTGTGCAAGTCAATGAATGTCCAGGCTGTCGAAGCAAGCAGTGCAATGTAGCTTGGTCTTTGGAAGGCTGTGTGCAAGCCTCATGTCCTAGCTACGAGCTCTAGACAGCCTGGTATGCAAGGTTGTGAGTCAGGCATAATTTCTGCAATGCTGCAGGTTGATGTGCGGCTCAAGGTGCTAAGTTTTTGCAAGGGACTCATAGAAAATTGTCCCGAGGGCCATGGTCTTCGGACAACTACCATCCAGGTTAATGGGGCTGATCCAGCAATTATTGTTGCTTGCATGTAAGGTCGTGCGCAAGATGCTGGAGAGAGTACGGAAGCCGTCCCTTGTGCCTTGTCTTGGACATGCTGCATTGCGCTGGCCGTACTTTCTGCCTTTCACTGAGAGCCACATATGATATAAGCTCCACCTTCTAGTGCGTATGTCACAGTACAATGCTCTCTTGGTGCGTCGGTGGCAGCCGCCATCCTGCCTAGCTACACCTATTGGCTGCCAGCAGGGAGTGGTGGACAGACTGATGGATATAGACGACAAAGTGCGCATCACCGCGGCAGGCGTCTTCTGTGAGGTTGCAGCCGCACACCCTGCGCTGTCGACCCCGGCGTTGCTGGAGCCAGTACTGGAGCGACTACGCGACAGGAAGGTGGCTGTGCGCAGAGAGGTGGCGTCCCAGGTAGGCAGGATTGAAGTGCTGCAAACTCAGGGCTGATAGCTGCTGTTAGTAATAGTGGTGGTTGGGGTAGTTTTCTGTTACTTGCGGCCAACAGACAAGACTGTGAGTAACATAGAATGCAGGGTAGGTGTGCAGGCCTGTATTTGGGTTGTTGGTAGCCCCGTAGTTAGCATGCTTAATTTCCAAGCGCATGTTAAAAGCTTTGCGCCCGTGCTGCAGATTCTTGAACTGGCGCGGGCTTGGTGCATAAAGTGTCAACAGGGGGCCTCCACCAAATCTCCCAGCAAGGCCCAGGTAGGCACGCGAAAAAACTAGTGCCAAGGCCCTTCTGGATTGCATATGCCCCGTGCACAGGCAACATTGGGACACAGGCAAACACATTAGAACCCACAGAACGCACCTGAGGAGCAGTCCGGCGCAATAGTATCGTGCCTATGCACTCCGTTTCAAGAATGTCTTGCTTTAGAAGGCTTTTGCAATCTAGGTCCTTTGACTTACCCCGGTGGCAATCTTGCTTGCTTGCAGGTGATCCAGCTGATGTTGGTCCTCTGCAACTTGGTTACCCGTGACCCCGAGCTCATGGCGTACGCGCTGGGGCCACTCTTCAAGGGCGGCATTCTCCCAACCAAGCTGTCGAGAGACACGCAAGTGGAGTGGTGGGCGCTCCTTTGGCAACGAGCAGGTGCGCAGTGCAAAGCGTGTCACTTTGGTCCCACTGGTGGGAACTTCACCAACCATGCCCTGGAGATGTCCGTGGCCACAAACGTAGATACTGGAGGGCAGAGGGCTACTCTGGCTCGTATCTGGCGTCTGCCTGAGAGCTTCAGTATCTTGATGTTGTGTGCCGCTTGTCCTGGCCCACTGGGTCCGGGCGGCCAGATCAGGTGTGAAAGGGAAAGGCGGGGCAACCATCTCCAACGAGTGACTGTCTCCATTGACCGCAGGTGAAGCTGGGCGAGAGTCGATATCCAAGCTGCTCCGCAGCAAGTATTTTCTCCAGAGGGCTGTCAGGGAGCTAGTGCAGCTTCGGGACGCGGCCAGGGAGCAGCGCAAGGCGGCGGGGGGTGACACAAGCTCTATGGCTGCTTCGGGAGCGGGCGCAGGTCCGTCAGGGTGGGAGGTAGCATGATTGCAAGATGCAATACCGAGCCAAGCAGAGCCCTTACAATATTAGGGACTGTGTACTTACAAGAAACGGCTTTTGGCCCTCCAGGGCGTCAAGCAAGCCCAGCATTCAAACACATCCTGTGCACCTTGTTGTGTTGTTGTTTGTTGTTGTTCAAGTGCATTTTTGTGTCCACATCAAGTGCGCGAGATGTGATATTGTGTGTGCAGCGAGCAACGAACATGCACATCTGCCGCCCCTCCTCTCTTGCAGGTATTGCGCTTCACCCAGGCGTGACCAGTATGAGCGGTCTTCGGGGAGACCCAGAGAAGGCGTTGCAGGCGGGGATGGCTCAACTGGCAAAATTGCTGCCGGATGTCCATAAGGCGGAGGAAGGTGCGCTGGCTGGCTGGCTGTGTGTGGTATGGTCACTGAACCTCTCGCGCGGTGCAAGGCAGCCTGGTGCACTCTGCGGTAGTGCTGGGTTAGTCAGCATCACAGCCTGTGCTAACTCCTGATTGGGAACACAGCGGGTTTTAAGATTATCATCAAGTTCTAGAGAAGGGGGATAGCCAATGACGTGCAGTTGTATGATTTCTTGAGCTGTGAAGGGTGAAAGATGTGATTGGACCCAGGATGCATTCAGCCGCATAGCTGGATTGTGTTTGCACTGGTGCAAGCCCACGGTTGGCGCAGTGTGTACCTCCTTGACGCGGCACTAAGGTGTGCTCTGCAGGCCTGCTGAAACTGTGGGAGATGAAGGATAACCACATCTTCCGGGGCCTAGCCACGCTGGCAGCGTACGGCACTACCCTGGAAAAGGCCACTGTCACTGGCAAAGATGTGGTGCAGGTATGACGCTTACCATCACTTACAGCACAAGGGTGTTGAGAATCCACCAGCATGAGCAAGCTGGAATTAAGTAACACTGGGATTGAGTGACGAGGTAAGTATTGTTTGCTAATTGGCTGCTTGTCCCATATGCCTTTTGTTGCAGAGGGTGGGGTCCAAGGGTCCTGCTGCGGAGGTTGCCCGGGTCCTGGTTGCCCGCATCACCCCCTCCCTGCTGGCACCGGAGCTGCTGCATGCCGCGATGGACCAGGCTGCCGACAGCCAGGAAGGTGAGAGTTCCAGCTGGAAATTTTCGCTGTCGTAGCGGCATTCTCGTGTCCAAAAGGTCGACTTGTCAGCCTCCCTTAGCATATGTGGATTTTTTCCCTAGAACTTGTTGCAGGGCTGGATTGAATGCTTCTAAACTGCATCAGCCAGGTCGTAAGTTGGCTTGTCAAGCTGCCGGACCTCACAAACATGTGAATACTCGCCATCCTGCTGCTGCAGTCCAAGACCTGCTGGTGGACATGGCCGCCATCATGCCGCAGCTGTTTGCCCAGGGCCTAGGGCCCCTGAGCCGCATGCTGGACCAGGACGACCCCCTGCTGGCCAGCTGCGCTGCCCGGGTGCTGGCCAAGG
Organism: Parachlorella kessleri; assembly: GCA_001598975.1. Classification (NCBI taxonomy): domain Eukaryota; kingdom Viridiplantae; phylum Chlorophyta; class Trebouxiophyceae; order Chlorellales; family Chlorellaceae; genus Parachlorella; species Parachlorella kessleri. Next base: position 77,823 of record BBXU01000139.1, read on the forward strand.
GGGGGCGCTACCTGGCAGCTGCCAGCCAGGGCAAGGAAGAGGCGGCCGCGGAGTGGGAGGAGCTGGTGGGCAAGGTAGGGAGGGAGTAAGCAGTGCAGGGCAGGGCAGGCAACTGGGAGAGACGCTTATGCCTTTTTCCTTCCACTGCTTGCGGAGACGGTGGCTGTGGATTGCATGTAGAACGGTTGCCCTCACTGAGTTGCGTGTGGTCTAGCCTGTCAACTAGCTATGTGAGGCCCCGGGGAGGGATTTTTTGTCTTGTTGTGCAGTCTGCCGGTATGTGAGCTGCTGTAGGCACAGTTTGCATATCGCATCTGGTGTTTGCACCCAACTTGCAAGCCCCCGTACCGTACCGCTGCACTGCAGACGCAGGGCGTGCTGCTGGAGATGTGCAGCGGCAACAGCCCCGCCAGCGCCAAGGCTGCTGTGTATGCTTTGGTCACCCTGCTGGGAACGGAACGTGCCACTGTGGCCCTGCGCACAGCTTGTGAGGCGGCCCTGGACGCCATGAAGCGCCCTTCCACCCTTAATGACCATCCCAAGCTCCTCACGGTGAGAGGCTGTGATGCGGCTTGTCCTATCTGAATCGGAGAACCGCAAAGGAGATTTTTGCCAGGGCTTGCAGCTATGGGCGCCAGCGTGCACCTGCAGGGCCTGGGGGGATGATGGCCCAGCATCAGCTGCAGTCCTGCTGTGAAGGGGCATATACTAGTGAGGTCGATCGCAGCGACACAGCCTGCTTCCCTGGCCTTGCTGTGCAGGCGCTCAAGGTGCTGACGACTGTCGGGCGTGTGCTGCCGTCGCTGTTTGCGGAGCATGCTGACGAGCTGACTGACTTTGTCTTGAACCAGCTACTGGCAGAGGACCTAACCAGGTCAGCTGCTGTGGGATTGAGACTTGCATTGCAAACGAGTGCACTGACCAGGTGACAGTGTAAGATGAGATGGGTGCATGTTGCTGCTTATTGCTTGTATTCGTCCTGCTCACCAATTGTGTAAGTCGAGGGCATGCAAGCTCTTAGCATGGCTGAAAGCCTTTTGCAGGGGCAAGCCTCTCCGGCCGGAGACGGACACTGCGGGCCAGGAGTGGGGCCGGCCAACAGCTGGCATTGCCATCAAGGCTGCAGCAGTCAAGGTGGACATGCGCCTGCCGCTTTCGCTCTGTGCTTGTTGGCCATCTTGCTGCTTTGTGCTTGTCGCCAACCGGGGTTATCTGCTGCGCAACTTGTGACCCTGAGAGGTGTCTTATACATGCGCCTGGCTGGTGCAGGCACTGGCACAAGGCTTTGTACCAGACAGTCGCAAAGCGCAGCTGACTAAGGATGTGGTCGAGACAGTCAAGGTGGTGCTGGAAAGGCTGGTGGGGCTCCTCAACCCCGATGAGGAGAGCGAGGCATTTGAGAGCATTGGGTGAGCACGATCGCCACCCATACAGTGCTGTGCCCAGTAGGTCTGGCGTTTTATTACCGCTACATGTTAAGTGACGTGGAGCCTCGCTTTGCGCCTTTGATCTCACCTGCAAGGCTGCCTTGCAGGTGAGCTGCTGTTGGGACTGTGGAGCATCCCTGCGGCTCCCAGCGACCTTCTTGATTACAATAGCTCCCTGCCTATGTGAGTGTGCGCAGGCTGGTTGGACCAGTGGATGGGGGCTGGCTGCGCTGCGCATCCGCCACCGCAATGCTGCGGCTGGCCCGTGCACACGACCACAGCTTCAGCAGCGACCAGTATGTGGAGCTGGCACTGAGTGTGCAGGTACAACAAAGGCTAGTATCTATAGTTAAAAGATTATGACAGCCTGTATACGACTACCAATATGGTTGCATGCCTTCGTAACAGAGGACTTGCACTAGGCCCTGCACCTCTAAAGGCCATCTGGCTGGCTCATGTTGCCCCTATGTTGCAGTGTTGCCTCTTACCAGGCTGCCTCCTGCTGCTCTGCAGGACCCCCTCCCTGAGGCGCGCCGAGTGCTCGTCACCAAGCTGGCTAAGACCATTCACCACTTTGAGGTGAGCCCTCATGGCCCCATTCGCAAGGGCACAGCAGTGCTCCCTGAGTTCTTCTTTCTCCTGCACGGCCATGGCGTGTGTGTCTCAACCTGTTGGAGTGACTTGAGTTGCCAAGTTTTCCTGGAAAGCGTACTGCCACATGGCGCTGTTGCCGAAGTCCACCTAGAGTGGCATGATCTAAATACACCAAGCCCACGTCATCTGACTACTACTTCGTTCGCATATCCGCGGCTCATGAGCATGGCTTGACACATGCAGGCCAGCCCTCAACGTGCCGCCAAGTATGCTGCCATGCTGGGTCTGCTGGCAGTTGACCCACAGCCAGGCAATCAGGCAGCCGCGTTCAAAGTGCTGCGAGAGTATGTGGCATTGAGAAGGTAGGCAAGGCGGCTTGGTCATGCAGCCATTGCCCAACACTCAATCTTTGGTGATCTTCTTAGGGGCCCCTGAGCCTGGTTGCAGCGCGGCGTTTGGCTATAAGGTGCTTGCGTTGCGCCCCTGCTCGTGTCCCTGTACAAGTTCGGGCGTGCCACTCAAGCCTACAGCAGTTGCCGCATGAGAATCTCAACCTCACATGCACTGTGCAGGCGGCACTTGCAGCAGGCCGCACAGGTCACAGCTGCTGCGGGCGGCGGCGGCGCCAACATGATCCACGACATGCCGGAGTTCATGCTGCCTTACCTCATCTTCATCCTGGCACACCACCCTGACTACCCTGCACCAGAGGTGCCTGCCTGGCTGTGCCTCTTGGTTGTGTGACTGATCCAAGGGTGGTGCGTTGTTTGTGTGCGTACGTGTGTGCTTGCTTGTTTCCTACTGGGTGCGAGGCCTTTACTGCTGTCTTGTGCCGAATGGGAAATTGCTGGCGCATTGTCCAAGCTTGAAATGTGCTTGCTGACATGGTTTGCAGGAGCAAGAGGGCATAAGTGGAGAAGAAGAGGAGGAAATGTCGCTGGAGCCATTCCAAAACATGCTGCAGGTGGCTCATGTACCCTGCTGCAGTTAGTCACAATGTCCCTGCGCTGCTGCAAGGCTGGTGGGAAGTTGCCTCATCAATGCAAAGCGGAGGCATGGAACACCTGGGAGCTGCAAATGAAGGTCGGCGGTGTGAAGTAAAAGCTCCACCAGAACATTGCTGTTACACACAGCGCTTCTCAGGGGAGGAGGCCTGCTTATCGCTGCCACATGCACATGTTGCACGCAGTTCTGCCTGGAGCCGCTGATCTTCCCTGCTGAGGCGCCCACCAGCCCCACAGAGATCGGGCAGGCCATCCCTCCCACCATCAAGCTGCTGCGCACGCTAAAGTTCTGTGAGGACACATGTGAGCGAGGGTTGGATGGTGTTTAAGCACTTGAGAAAACATGGTGCACTGTTGCACTGAGTGTGACTGTCGGTTACCTTTTGAAGGACAGGAATCCTAAGAGCGGTTGCCAAGCTGTTAGGGCCGACGCGGCATGCGGCCCTGTAAAGCTGATAGCACATCATGCTGGGCAGCATGCAGAATGCCCTACAGAAGGCACCCGTAGGGGGCTGACTGTGATTTGCATGGGCTGTGCAGCGCCGGGGGAGCAGCAGCGTAGCGAGGCCGCCTGGCAGCTGTGCGACATCGGCATGTCCCTGGTGAAAGCCCTGGCTGACAGGGCGACCAAGGGCAAGCCGCTGGAGGTGGGGCTCGACCTGGGGTGGGGCTAGTAAGGTCCTGCAGTGGGTCATCACAAGGGCCAGGTCCGCTAGTGCGTGTGTTGCATTGCAGGCGTACTTGCAGGCTCAAATGCTAATGTGCACACGCCTCAAGCACTGCTTGGACATTTCAATGTGGGGGCAGTAACTGGACCAGGCCAGGGCTACAACGGGGGCTGTTGCTGGCAGCGCCGCTTGACTGACGCTGAGCCCACTTCTTTGATTGTTTCCCTGCAGGTCGGTCGCTTCCCTGGGAGTGTGGTGCTGCCCCGCATGTTCTTCCGACCCAAGGACATGCGCAAGGAAGGTGAGTAGAGAGGCTGTCGTATTAGGCAAAGCATTGTGACCTTTTGCACTGGCTGTGCCGGGCATGATGCAGCTTTTGAACTTGTTGCAGAAGCACCATCACGGAGCTGCATACATATTGACTTGGACCCCTGGATGACAGGCACAAATTTGACTCTACTTTTGCAGAGAAGAAGCCGGACGGCAGCAGCCTACCCCACGGCTTTAGTCCCGTATTGACGGAGGAGCTCTACTCGCAGCGCTTTGCAAAAATGCAGCTGCTGGGGTCTTCAAAGCGGCGGGCTGCCGCTCGCAGCAGAGCACAGCATGGCAAGCAGCAAGCGCAGCAGACCCTAGAGAGTGGGGATGAGGGCAGCGCTGGTGACGAACAAGGCTCAGGTGGGCAAATTCTCCTGGCTGGTGAGCATTAGTTCTTTAAGGGGCATTTCACGTAATAGGGTGAAATTGGAGCCTGCGTTAACATCATGCTGGGTGCTACACCCCTGACTTACTAGTGTCGATGTGCACCAGCAGGCAGTCAGCCTAGCTTTGTAACTGTCCTGTTGTCCTGACATGCTGAGCTGTGCTGGCTCGCTTTCTCATTCAGATGCAGACCCTGAGCAAGCGAGGGGGAGCAAGGGGTCACAACGCAAGGCGCAGGGCGCGCCTCAGCAGCGGCAGGCCAAAAGGTGAGGTGTGGTGGAGCGTCAGGGGCTCAGGGTATTAGGCACTGGTGATCTCCTGGCTGTATGCCCACTTGCCGCTTTGTTCTGTTGGTGCTGAGCGTAGTGTTAGGGCTCGGCCTGTGGTTCGCTACACCAGGCTGCCACCTTCATGGAAGCCAGCCCCTTCGCAGATTGCTCTCACCGCTGGTAGTCCACAACAGCGGTCTCTTGGTCAGCAAAATTTGCAGATCCCCAGTTGGCACAGTCTTGGTCAAATACCGATTTGCTTGCCATGTTCTTCTTATCGGGTGCGTGTGAGCCTCCTGGCGCAGCTGGCAGCTCGAACTGGCAAGGAAGGGTCCTCAGTGCAAGCCTGAGGGTATGTCCCTCAGCATTGCCATGCAGGCCCAACAATGCTGTCAAGAGAAAACAACATGGTGTTGGGGAAGACGCAGCAGCAGCAGGCGGGCAGAAGGAAGGGGCACCCCCTAAGCGCAAGAGAGCAGCGCCTGGTGAGCAGGGGATGCCTTGAAGCCAGCTCAACTTTGCTGCTTTTGAGTAAATGTCACAGGATCGTGACCCAGCTGCAGCAAGGCATGGCTGAGCGCCTCTCAAGTTGCTTGTACACAGTAGAACAAGCAAGCTACAGAAATGCCTCATGGCTGCTTACAGTGAGTATTGATCGAAATCTTTTACAGGTGGCGCCCAGGGCAAGGGCAAGAAGGAGGCTAAGGTGGAGTCTCCAGCCAGCAGGCAGCAGCCAAGGTGAGGGGCCACCAGTGGTGCTGATTCAGGATGAGGGCTGTCAAGGGTGGTGCTGTGAGAGAGGCGTGGATAGAGTGGCCCCATTCGCTGCGCGCTTGGAGTATTGTGGAACACAACAGGAGCCGTGCATTGAAGGGGCCCCTTATAGACTAACCCTGTTGTGGATTTCACATGCCCTTTGCAGGCGGGGCGCCAAGTCGATAGCAGAGACTAAGCTTCGAGCAGACACATCAGACGAAGAGGAGGAGGAGGAGGAACAGCAGCAGCAGCCTGCGGCCAGCAGGCGACCGGCCACGCAGCAAGGGCAGCAGGCGGCCATCGGAGCAGCAGGAGCACCGGCAGGAAGGAGAAGAGCGGAAAAACAAGACGATGGGGGAGAGGTTGGTCTCTAAGTCTAGCTGATTTGCTGCTTCATCAATGACAGCAGCAATACCGTCAAATGTGCACCTGTTGTTGCTGTGTTCTGGCTGTTAGCTACAATGTATGGTTTGCTGGGGGCTACCTTCTGCTCACTCATGTTCGTTTTCAGCTGGCAACCTGGTTACCGCCCAGCCTTTTGCGCCCTGCCTGCTGCAGAGCGATTTCGAAAACGCCAGTATGGGCTCTCCTGAAGCCGGCCCTGGCAGGTCTAAGCGCCCGCCACAGCAGCAGAATGGAAAGCACCAGCAGCAAGGGCAGCAGCCACAGCAGCAGCGGCAACGGCAGCAAAGGGAGGACCAGCCCCTTAAGCAGCAGGAGCATAAGCACCAGCCGAAAGCCCAGAAAGCGCCATGTGACCTGCATGCGCCTAGTGAGGATGAGTGGTCAGAAGAGGAGGCAGAAGAGCAGCAGCAGCAACCCCCGCCTCCAACCCGAGGAGCCGCAAGGTGTGCTGCTCTGTGGTGCTGTTCAGGCTGTCTTGTGTTGCCGACACTAAAGCGTATCGTACAACGGCAGGGTGGCAGTGGCAAGATCTTGGAGTTGCAAGCCACAAGTGCTGATGCAAGGAGGCCCCTTTTAATTCATGGAAGTCCCAATGCAGCACACAGATGTGTTGGGTATGCCAGCTATTTTGCTGCCATACTTGAAGCACATTAATATGAGCCATACGAATTGAGATGTCGTCCAATCCAATGCAGGCAGGCAGCGGCTACATTGAAGGCAGGGTCCAAGCCTGGTGCAGCCAAAGGTGCAGGGAAGGGCAAGTCAGGAAAGGCAGCAGGAGCTTTGATACCAAAGAGTAAGAATGTCAAGGCGTGACGCCGGGCGAAGTTGGGATCAGTGGTATGACAATAGTGTTACTACTAATGTCAAAGCACGCTTCCATGGTGTTCAGGGTTTTAAAGTTTTGCAACTTTAACTGTGTTTGACATGTGATGAAATCAGAATGCTGCCTTAGGCACGGGAGCTATCTGTGTCTGAAATATCTTGGGCATGGGAGCTACGTGTGGCTGTACAATGGTGGATTGATGAGGCTGCCATGTAGGCGGTGCCAATACTGCCATCAGTTGATGGCATGTTTGACTCGGATGGTTGTGCGCGAGCACCACATTGGGGCTTGTATGGCACTGACCACCTTCGTTTCTATCTGACAAACACGGACAGTTCTCGCCATTTTTCTGTACTTGCATCACATTTGTTCTTGTGCTCAGGTAGTAACTTTTGCTGCAGCCTCCCTGGCTTACTGTCACTGTTTGTATACCGTTTATGTCAGACATTTACGGTATCTGCCTCTTCCCCTTCCCTAACAGTGTGCACAGGCACAATATTACACTCTTGCACAATATGAGCAGCATGACGAGTAATCAACATGTACTGCCTTGCTTGAACCACAACGGAACCACAACGGATGTTACTTGCAGACCATGTCATTGACAGAAACCCCACCTTCCAACCCAACAATATGCCGCTTGCCAAAATGGCATGCATGCAAAGCAACGAAATTTCGCAGTGTACTGACAGCCACGCAAAAGAACGCGTGTGTGCATACAAGCCACATCGGCTGAGAATGCAAAACTGTAGGCGGTGCTTGCTTGCACAAGCACGACCTAGCCACATCGTATATATCCATTATGCAGGATCAGGAAAAAACCAGTGTCGCTGCCTATACAGCAGCAGACACCCACACCATCTTATAGTAAGCTTCCACGCATTACTATTGTAATCACTGCTTGTCATTGCCAGGGTTGCCCTTAGTCAGGCTGGCCTTGACGTCAATGGCCATGGAATCACCCTTAGCCAAAGCCTCGGTGACCATGGCAGCCAGGTTGACGTCCATCTGCTCGAAGTAGGAGAGCCACTGGGCCTGGATGGCCTTGGTCACCTTGGGGTGCCCCAGCAGCTGGCCCATGCGCTTGACAAAGCGCTTCTGGCGCTCCTGGTCGAATGTGCGCCAGCGGGCACCAGCCTGCAGTCAGCAAAGGGGTCACGCAGACCTTTAGTCTGCGGATACGTCATTGGAAAGAATCTCCTTGAGTCCGCGTTTGGCTTGTGTGGCACAGCACCCAGTTGGAAAGAAGTGTTCTTTCAGTTCTTACAATGGGGTTTTTTATCACAACGCTTGTCAAACCCGGCAAGGAAAGAGGACATCACACAACCTCCCGCAGCTGCATGGCAGGATTCAAAAGAAGAATCCTCGGCTGATTGAATGTCCAACTCTAGTAGAACAGAATAAAGGTTAAAACTGGTAGGCGCATACCACTGCCTCATCTACACAGATCCCACCCACCTGGCCAAAGTCATTGGTCTTCTCGATGGTGGCGCGGGTGCGCTTGTCCTCCACAGGGCCCGACTGCATGGTTGTCTCCGACCCCACGCTGGTGTCAGGCTTCTGGGGGCTGAAGTGGGAGGGGTGGTAGTTGATCTCGGTGCCCTTGTAGGGCAGCACGTTCATCAGCCCCTCCTGGGTGGTGGGACTCTGCAGACAGTAAGGGCGCCCAGGGGAGGTGGTAGCATGGTCAGCAGCTGTGAAATTCCAAGGGGCTCTGGCGTGCCAGCAGCCTGGCCATGAGTACACTGGCTAGCTTCCGACAAGGGCATCACAGAACTTCACCATCACAACTGACAGAAAAGGGCTGCAGTGGAGTATATGGGGTAGAACAACAGTGTGGCCCCCACCTACGATTTCAGTGGCAGTCTACCCATACCGCTCAGCGCAATAATCACAAACCCTCGTCAGCTTGGTGTGCACCCATACCATCTGGGTCGCAGAATGTGGCTTACTTGGAAAGGGCAGCGCGGGCGGTTGATGGGCAGCTGCAGATAGTTGGGGCCTAGGCGGTGGCGCTGGGTGTCCTGGTAGCTGAACAGGCGCGACTGCAGCATCTTATCATTGCTGGGCAGGATGCCTGCAGGCAGGAAGGGACCAAGCCTGTCTTTGCCAGGTGTGCGACACACACTGCACATATAGTCAAGCACACACATAGTCAAGCTCTTCCAGGGCCTGCCCACCAGCCAACCATCCTCCCTAGCCAACACGCTCCAGGGCTGGCACAAACAAAATCCCTCCTAACGGCTCCTTCATCACGTGCTATAGCTAGCACAGCCTCTCACAGACCCGGTCGCAAGCTCCACATGTATCCGGCGCACCACACCCCCCCAGCATCACAGATAACTGCAAACCATTCCCAACCACCACCCTGCCTTGCCAAGCACTCCCCCTTTAATCACCACAAGCCCCCCTACCCCCCTCTTCCCCCCTCTTACACCCACCCACCTGGCACCAGGTTGCCTGGGGAGAATGCCGACTGCTCTGCCTCGTTGTGGAAGTTGTCGATGTTGGTGTCTAGCACCATGCGGCCCACAGGCTTGAGGGGGAAGCGGTCCACGGGCCACTCCTTGGTGTCATCCAGAGGATCAAAGTCGTAGTCATTCTCAGTCTGCAGACAGAGTGTGGACAGACCGTGGAATAGTGTGATGACCATAGCTTGGTGAAATTCTTCCTGGTAAGGGCCCATACAACTGCAAGCCCAGCTAGTCACCCCAGCATTGATACCCTAACCCCACATGTACTGCGGCCTGTGCAGCTTGGCTACACCTCTTTCCTTGTGCCCACCCCTTTTGAAGCCACTCCTCCTGGGAGGCATCAAGTGGTGTGGTCCATCACATAGAATTGGCACAGGTGGCTGGCCACTCCCCACTGAAACCATGCCTTATCAACTGTCGCTTGTCGCTTTCAAATTAGGTCCCGCCCTAAACCACATGATCGCATCAGAAAACTTTGCAGCAAGTTTCCTCACCGCTGGGTCCATGGTCTGGATGTTGAGCTCCCCTGCAGCAGCCGGGCAGTGAACAGACGCTCAACATCTGTGTGCCCATTGCCAGCTTAGCATGCGTCGAGTGCTATGAATCCAAAAAGCAATAGGCTATAAATCCACACATCATAGACATTTGCCTGACCATGTATAGCTGCAGCGAAAGCTAGCACAACTCACATGAGGGGTAGTTGCCCTCAGCGATGGCATTGTACAGGTCCACAGTTGCGTGGGAGGGGTTCATGCCACCCACTACAAACGCCTCCTCCTCCAGCATGTGCTTGGGGCCTGAAGAAAAGCAATGAGGCGTGTTCAATCATCAGATCAGGCATGCAGACACCCAAATCTCTTCTATAAACTGCCACAATGAAAGGGGGCCCACTGCACCCCTCCAGCTTGTTAACTCGTTCAAGGGCACCAAAACTGTCACCTACAGCAGAATTGTGTCATGCCATTCCTTCACCCGCTGCCTACATTTCAGCAATGCTCACTACTACTTCCTCGTGGTTGTTAACAGTCCGTTCCCTTAGCAGTTGGTGTCACTGAACTCACCGCCCTGGTTGTTCTTCCAGGTGAACTTCACGTAGGTCTGCTTGCCCTCCTTGTTGGCCAGCACAAAGGTGTGCACGCCAAAGCCGTCCATGACGCGGTAGTTCTGGGGAATGCCATGGTCATCAAACACCCAGGTGAACTGCAAGCACGGCAGCAAACGTGGCTGAGCGGAGATAGTTCAAGCAGCCTCTTACCTACAAAAGCCCATTTACAAAGCCGCCCCACTTGCTGCCATACCAGGATACCAAGGGCACACAGCGAATCGTTTACACAAGCGCTCCGCCTCCAACCGCCACACATTACCACAGGCCTACACCATCGACATCTATCTTCTTCCTTGAGAGCTACAACAGTGCCCCTCCCTTGCTGCACCCTCACTCACCATGTGCATGGCCTCGGGCTTGAAGGAGAAGAAGTCCACGATGCGCCACGCCTCTTGCATGTTGGTGATGGGGGAGGGCTTGAGGGCGTGGATCATGTCGGGGAAGTTGATGCCGTCGCGAATAAAGAACACAGGGATGTTGTTGCCCACCTGGGACCAGCATGGAAAGGCGTGGGCAAGAGCACGTCGGCCCGAGGAGCAAAGGTGGGCTCCTGGGCACACGCCGAGCAGCAGGAGAACCTTGATACTACGATACAAGTTGCACACTAAACAGTAGGATCCGGACGTGTGCTCCCCCACAGTTTAAGACCTCACACATCGGGTCCCCTTGGGACAGCCTTTGCCAGTGTGCAATGTGTTATGCACAGCCCGAAGACTTTTTATCAACCAACCCACCAACCAAGTCAACCAATGAACCAAAAAACGGTGCCTTGAAAAAGAGTTAGTTGTGCCTCCCCCCTGCTCACCAGGTCCCAGTTGCCCTGGTCGGTGTAGAATTTGGTGGCAAAGCCACGTGGGTCACGGATGGTCTCAGAGGAGCCCCTGGGGTGGATGACAGTGCTGAACCGCACAGTCACGGGGGTCCTGCAAGAACGATATCCACAGGGCACACTTGGCCTTGGTATCCCCAACCTTTGTGTGCCGCGCCATACACTTGACTTGTATATCATGTCATGACAGCCGCAGCATGTCCCAACTGTGCTGCGCTGGTCACAGCTGTCCAGAATTAGCCCACGCTGGTGCGAACCGGTGGAGGGGAGTGGGCCAAGGTACAAAAGGTCATACATTTGAAATGGATGGGTCTGTTTCATAGGAGTCTCCCGCCACGGGACCAGCCGCCATGGCACACACTAATGAGCTGCAGGGACCTCACATTGTCCGGCCCTTTTGGAAAACCCCTAGCTTAGCGACTTTGGTATACCTGCTGTGCATGCCAAACTTGGTAATGTGGTACCGCAAACATGGCTCCAGACTGCGCGCTCACCTCTTGCCAACCTTCGAGAAGACGTCGGCCATGGTCAGGTCGGTGATGTCGTGTGTCACCTCAAAGTAGCCCTTGGCGACGCCACCTCGCGCGTGGACCACACGTTCAGGGATGCGCTCACGGTCAAACTGCAGCACAGCACCCGAGGCCATTAGGACTTTTTGATACGATGCGCATAAAAACCCTGCCAGGCACAGCTGCACTTGTCAGCTTGCCCAGCGGGTATAGGTGTGCACAGGGTGCAAATGACACCCCTGGGGTGTGTGAAGGCCTCAGGGACGGACCGCCACCTGCAGATGTCAGCCAGTGTGGCCTGCCCCTGCACAGTGCAGTCGCTTGCTGGTGCCGCACCTGCTGCATCTTCTCAATGAGCTGCATGTCCTCCAGCAGCACGGGGCCCCGCCGCCCGAGTGTCATCGACTCGTTGTAATTCCACACGGGCTGGCCCGTGTTCATGGTGATGGTGGCAGCCTCATTCACACCCGGGGCCTGCAACAACAAGCCACAGTGTGTTATTACCACATCCATCATGTCCTTGAGTGTACAACCACACATATGACAGATATGGAGTATTATGTGCGCTCCCATTGCGCCTGAGCCAAGGTGGTGCAACAGCCGAGGCTTGACACAGGAAGCCTCCTCTGCCTGCCTTCTGGGATTAGAAGAGTAAGGGCTTTCACAGGTAAGCCGGCCTACGGGGTGAGGGCACCCAAGGCATGTGTGTGGCCACCAGGTTGCCCCAATGTCACCATGATACAACCCTCAATCTTGTAAAGCTGCAGCGTTACTCACCGCACAAGCCCCAGAGCCCATGTTGCCCTTGTCGCCTCCCATCCCCAGGAAGCCCGACACTCCAAGGGCTCCACAGAAGAGCAGCCCCACACAGAGGAGGCTGCGTCCTGTCGCCATCGTGTGGCCCTACGCTTCAACTGGGCGCAGATGCGTACTATTTTCACGCAGACTTGCAGTGGTTCAAGATGTTGCTTTCAAGCTTGCAGCAGCGGTCACAACTGTGAAAGTATTGTTGCGGGCTTGCGCTAACTCCGGTGGATAGGCAACCGACATCGCTTCTTGTGGCCAGCCACCGCAGCTATAGCTTCTTCACAGCTGCCAATAGGTTTTGTGGAAGGTGGGGGGAGACTTTCCCATCCCCAGGGATGAGGTAAACCGCCGCAGGAGTTCCTCTGAGCGCAATGTGTTGCATGGAACGACCGCCTTGTTGGGCGTGTTGGTCTTGTAGGCATCGATGCAGACTGATGGGCATCATGCTAACCCCAACCACAACATTCAAGATAACATATCACTTCATGATGCAGCGAAGTTACGTGGTGCTGTCAACCGCAGTGCGCAAGGACCAGTCAACAGCAAGAGTGATCATGTGCTAGCGCCTTCTCATGGCGCCTTCTTGAGTCGGCGCGAGCGCAACCTCTACACTCGCTTGTGGACCTGTTCAGGCGTTAATCCGCAAAAGTCGAGCTGATGGCATAACAAGCGTTGGCATCTACACCCATCATGTTTCCCTGGCATCACCAGGGTCCAGGAGCTGTTGGCAGTTGGCCAGTCCCAGACTTCACCGCGGTCAGCAGAGCCACGCGGCGTCGGTCAGCAGGCCTCACATAGCAGGAGCTCTTGTTCATTAAAGGTACAGCAGCTTTCCGCTAGAAATCAAGCACCACTCACACCATGCAGCCAAGGGGACTAGCCCTCTTGAGCGTCTTGTTGGTGGTAGTTAGGGTGCACGGATGGAGGGCCTTGGCGGAACTAGAAGAGGAGTGCAACCCTGACAATGATTCTTGGGCCTATGATACCTGTTGGGGTGAGAGATACCCAGGTCATGGCATGCACGCATGTGGGGCTGGGCAAACGTGGTTCGATAGAATCCTAGCACACGCTGGTCAGCATGCAGCTGTCACACTGACGATCCAGCCTGGATTCCTGCTTGGACTGCTGTAGGGCCAACCACCACTTCACTGCCAGGCAGGTGGGGAGGGGCAGACAACTTCACAGGGTACAATGAGCCCAACCCCTTCCTTGTCCGCTCAGCAGATGGGGGAGGGGTCTCTGGCGGCACGCTGGGCTTCCGCACAGGTGTGCATATGGCGCCAAGGAAAGGAAAGGGATGGAAATGAGCAGTGCTTCACATCATTCATATTCTGCTCTGGTGCTTCCCGCTATACGCTGGGCGCACAGTCTCTACAGGTACAGCACCTGGCACAGGCAGCCTGCTTCCCCAGCAACTCACAGCGGGATGGGATGGAAGGACACTGCATTTTGCCTTCTGCCCAGGGCTGGGCTACGTGCATGCAGTGCCTGGGATACTGCTAGCAGGGGCAGCAAGAACAGCAAGTACGGTGGCATGCGCAGGTGGGGCCCAGGACATTGAGAACTTCCGTGCCAACATCAGGGCAGGCAACCTACCGTTGCCTACTGACGCCACCTACGAGGGCCTTGTGAAAGATTACTACTTTGACAGGTGTTTCTCCCCAGTTTGGCTGCGTCTGCATACGCCATCGCTGTTGTGCCAAGCCACTGGAGTCTGCACAGAAAGAGTGGAAGCCTTACAACGTGCCATGCAGCTGGCAAGTGGACTGCAATGCTGTTGCATGTCGCCTGCAGCTCCGTGGCACCCACCACCAGTCCTGCAGCCAATGCCACAGCCAATGCGACGGCCGTGGCCGGCGTTGCCCAGCCCTTGGTGACTGCCCAATCGGAGCCCGCCCCGCCGCCCCCCTGCACCGAGCTGTTCTGTCCTATCTACTCCCTGGCTGTGTCGCCAGACCCCCTGCTGGTGGCTGCCAATGAGAGCGCCCAGCCAGACATCTTCATGGCAGGTACAGCGGGACAGCCGTACAGGGGGCAGGTGATCTCCCACCTGCCCTTGCTGTTGTTGCTTACTGAGCTCTCGGAGCTAATGTTACAGAACTCCACATGGCCTTGAATGCCAGGAGGCCGACGAGGCCGACAGTCGTTGTGCTCTGATGACCCCGGGTCAGAGTTTGTGCTTTTCTGGTCCGGACCTGGATGTCAGGATGGCTACCAGCCAGTCAGCAGCATCCATGTTGTTAACATGTTGCCCCTGCTACAGTCGGGCTGGACAGCGGCATCCAAGCAGCAGACTTCAAGCGCAAGAAGCTCAACCTCATACTGCTCCTGGATGTCAGCGGCTCGATGAGTAGTCCCTTTGACCGCTACTACTACGATCAGCTCACCAGCGCCAGGAAACAGCTGAACGAAACAGGCAAGGCCATATGGCGGTATCGACGACGAGGGAGTTTTAAGGTTGGTAGATAGAGTCTAGGCTGTACTATAAGCAGCTTGTAAGGGGCGAGAGTTCTGGTGTGTGCTGCTGGCCTGCGACTCGTTCCACCCTGTAAGGAAGGGGCACATGCACCAGCCTTTGCACCACGGAGCTCTCCCTACTTGTGCCTGGGTGCAGAGGCCAAGATTGCGAAGATAGACGTGGCCAAGGAGGTGTTGTCGGGCATCATCGACCTGCTGCACCCCGACGACCGCTTCAGCATCATCCTCTTCACAGACGACACCTGCCAGCCCAAGCCCCTGGGCCTGGTGCGCTGCACCAACATCACGGGGCTGCAACAGGACCTGTGGGTGAGTCGGGGTAGAACTGCTTGTGCATGGGCTTAATGTACTGCCGTCCAGCTGGCAGCTATTATTCGAGCACTGTAGACCACTCCATGCGGCCGATGCTGATGCCCTGCGCAAAGTGCGCCGCTCTACCCGGCAGGACGACCAGACTCTATCTAGGCACAGCCGCCTGGAACCGCTCTCTTACAAGGGCCCTGCCTGACATTGTTGGTTGGCGCAGCATGACCTGGAGCCCCTGGGTGGCACCAACACCCAGGAGGGGTACGACCGCGCCTCCTTCACCATCAGGGACTGCAAGGAGTGCCTGGCCGCCAGCCGGGAGGAGGTGGAGAATCGGATCATACTCATCACGGGTGAGGTGGCAGGGAATCTGCCTTTGGGGCTGGGTGTTGCACTCATGCCTGTGCCTGGGGAATAGGGTAGGTTTGTGAGGAAGAAGTATGTGACTCCCCAACAGGCCGCTCCACCCCGCGGCTGGCTCCATGGCGGCCTACATACCATGATATCCAGCGACGATGGGTGATGAATCTGCCATGAGACTACTTAATTGGGTTGACGCCTCTCCTGGGCTGTGTGCAGATGCGCAGCCCAACCAAGGCAACCTGGAGGTGGACCAGTTCAAGGCCAGGCTGCAGGCAAACGCTGACCAGGGCATCTACACGACCACCATAGGTCAGCGATGCCCCCTGAACCTGCCTCGGCTGCCCATACTGCGGCGGGCTGGATCTTGTCTGCAAGCTGCCCTGCAGGATAGGTCATGCGTGTGTGTAAGCTGGCCCTCGGGCCTAGTTATGCAGAAATGTTCAGGACAATGCAGCTCAACACTTCCCTGTGCTGCCCTGCAGGTGTGGGCCTAGACTTCAACACTGAGTTCATTGAGGCCATTGGAAAAGTTCCCGGTGCCAACTATTACTCCGTACACAGTCCAGGTGAGCTTTTCAAGTCACCAGGAGCTTTTCAGGCATGTTAATGTACCTCAGATGCATTTGTGCCCACCCCCAAAACCCCCCGGCTTGGCAGTCCTGGCTTGGCAGGCTGGGCAGCCACAGGAGATCTTCCTGCCCCTGCAGGAGAGTTCAAGAAGCGGCTTGTGGATGACTTTGACTATGCCGTGACCCCGCTGGTGTTTGACCTGAGCCTGCAAGTCGACCCGTCCAGCCTGGCGGGGGCAGAGGGCTGGAAGATCCTACATGTCTATGGCTCCCCCAACCCTGACCAGGACGCCCTCACAGGCAACGGCACCATCATGAATGTGAGCTGTGAGCTGGTGCGCCCGCTGCGCGCTTGCTGTGTGTAGTACTGCACTTGCCAGGTTGCCCAAGGTTGCCCTGCTGGGCAGGGAACTGCAAGGCATATCTTGACCATATGGCTGCAGCTTGCCCAATCATTGGAAACACCCCCATTCCTGCTGACGAGAGATCCTGGCTTCCCTTCCTTGCTGCGCCTACCAGATCAACACGCTGTTCCCCTCTTCAAAGACGGAGGAGGGCGTCAAGGGAGGTGTGGTGCTGCTACGCATGAGGCCACCAACAGGCGGCGCCAACACCCCGCTGCTGCTGACGGTCACCTATAAGGACCGAACTGGCCAGGTGGCGGCCTCCAGGTGACTGGGTTTCTTCTGAGGTTCAGTGGGTGGTTGGTGTGGGGAAGGGCGGGAGAAAACCTAAGCGAGGAAGGGCTCAACCCACTGGACTGACAAGCTGGACCCCTCCAACACACAGTAGTGGTAGGAAGAAGCCTGCCAAGATAAAACCTGCACACTTGGGATATAGCGTGGTCAAGAAGCATGTCAGGATATGCATGGTCAACCTGCCTGCGGTATTTGTGGAAGCGTGGTGGCCAGCATGTCAGGGCGCTAAGCGCTGAGCTTCCCAACCAATGCAGGCGCACCGTGGCGCTGCCCCCTCAGGCGCTGGCAGCCACTGCCGCCCCCGCAGCGGAGTCCAGCGCATACTACCAGTCTACTGGGGTCCGGAAAGCGGTGGTGCTGGCGCGCTACATAGACCTTATACGCAACTGGTAAGCGGCACACTCACAGGTGCAGCTCTTTCAAACGGGGTGTAGCACTCACTTACCACTGTGGAACGGAAGCGTGTGTAAGCATGGTGGACACACTGCCAAGGGGCTGAGGCTGCTGGAACTGGCTCTGTCCAAGACCAGGCCTAGCATGTGTACACTGACCAGGGGGCCAGCCAGTCATGCTGTCGTGCTCTTGGAAAGCTTCTTGCGTTCGGTCGGCTCGAGTGGCTGCCGCCGCTTGCAGGCTCATTGATCAGTGGGGCATGACCGACCATGACGCTGGACACAGCCTGGTCATACCCGCCGGCACGTGCGCACTCTTCCCCTCCGAGTTCTGCAACCCCCAGTTTGAGGAGCGATTTGGGCTGGAGAGGAACGCAACCACTGGTGGGGAATGCCGGGCCTGCTGTTGATGTTGCCTGCTTGCTTGCTGTTCGGGAGGCAGCACACTGCATTGTGTCAGTGCTGCAGTGGCCTCTGACACCTTGGCCACGCAAGGGACTGGGAGTTGTCTCCGTGCCACACCCTGGTGTACCCGCTGTCACTTGCTACCTTCTCAAGGGTTGCAGCAAGCAGGGCACCCCGTCCTACCCCTGCTGCTGCTGCTGCTGCTGCAGGGGTCTGCGAGATGGCCAGTTGGCTTGTGCCGGGGGCGTGTATATTGCCCACCCCGGTAGACGTCACGATTCAATTGGGAAAGTGGGAGCGGACGTCTGAGAAGTTGGTCGTAAACGACAGCGCAAAACAAGCCATCAGGTGGGTGGTACCATGTTACGTGCATGTTTGGTGTTTGATAACCTTGCATGGCCTGCAGGCGGGCAATTTCCCCTGCTCCAGTGCACTTCAGATGCCACGCTGCACAAAGAGCCTTTGCAAAGGTCACAGCACCTGGTGTGTGTGTCAGTGACAGCGCCTGGGGCGCCGAGCGCTGCAGTCATGCCTTGGGCCCTGCCTGCCTGCCTCGGTGCTGCAGGGACTTCCTGCCCTACATGCAGTCGGAGATTGTGGAGCTGGGGGACGCCAGCATGGAGCAGGAGGTGCAAACCATGCTGAAGCTGCTGTCTGCCCCCAGCACGCTAGAGCCGTAGCTGTTGACGTAGCCGGAGCCGTAGCTGTGTGATTGTGGCATGGCCTGCAATTGTAGCTGAGCGGTCGAGGAGTTCGCCTGTAGGGCATCGCAAACGGTGATAGGAATGTAGAGGGTGGCATGTAGAGGTACTTAGAGCGGAGGGTAGGCACTTTGTGTACTGCTGTGGCAGACATGCATTTTCATATAAGCTGGATAATAGGTATAGAAAGTGACGTGCTACGGATGAGTAGCTGTGGGATGGAAATGCAAATGACAGGAAGGGGTCAGACAGCAGTGTGGCGGGTGCCAGCTGCGTCAAAAAGCTGGCAGGATCAGAATGGGGGAAAAAGCTGTGGAATTTATCCACTGGATATATCAGCTGCAGCGGCACAAAAATAGCCATCGCCATGCAGGCCTTGAGCGGCATGCCATTTATTGGTTGTAATGCCACGGATGTGATTTACCCAAGGAGATCACGTAGCTGTCGTGAGAGAACATCGAAACACTGACAAGTGAAATTAGTCATTGGCAGATCCAAGGAATGACTAGACGTGTACCTGGCTGCCTGTTGTTTCGACGCGGGCCGAGCAAGCAACCCTCTGGCATTCCAGAGGGCTAGTTATGGTAGACAAGGTTGCCAAACCATGGTGTTAATGATGAAGCTTCTTGCTTACGGTTTGCTGCTGTGTACGTCGCTTGCCTTGGACCTACCTGGTCCACCTGGCAATGCCCGCCGGCTGTTGACAGACAGTTGCAACAACACTGCGGACACCTGGAACTTTGCAGTGTGCAGGGGGGGGTCAGCTGAGCGTGCAGGTGGGGCGGCAGCTGGCTGCAGTTGGCTCCCCAGGCTTGGCTCGACACCCTCCCACAGGACACCTCCACCTGGCTGGGCAGCATGCACAGCATGTGCAGTTTTAACACAGTCACACACCTCAGCACCTAGGCTGTTGCGGCGTCCCCTTCCCTGCTGTGCAGGTGCCAGCTCAACTGGGTTGGCAGCAGGCTCCACGGGCACCACTGCCAGGGTCGCTTCAGGGGGATCTGGAGCACCACTGTTAGGCGGGGCATCGTACGCCGCACTTTCCACTCCTGCAGCAGCACCCGTTAGACAAGCTGCGTCCTCCGCCAACCCAAACGCCGGCATCGGCTTTGCAACTGGTAAGGCCGGTGGCAGTGTGTGGTGGTCGGTACGTGTAGCTCCTGCTGTCACCTCCAACCCTGGCAGCCCGCATGCAGTAGTAGTTTACAGCATGCTGTCTTGCAGCCTGCCAGCATGCAGACCCCAAGCCTTTGGCGGCTGTGTACGACATGCCCATGCACTTCACAGCATGGAGGGGCTGGTGCAGGGGGAGCCCAAGACATTGCAAACTTCCGTGAGAACATCAACCAGGGCTACCTGCCCCTACCCACGGATGTGACCTACGGAGGAGTGGTCAAGGACTACTATTTTGATACTAGCAGCAGGTGAGTATGGCCTGGGCAAGCATGACTGCTATGTTCTCATCGCCATCGCCCATAAGTTCTCCACAAGCAGCTGGCCTCATAAGATCGAGCCCTGCCTCACACATCGCCAGAACACTGCTCTGCCATGGGTCAGTGTTAATGAACAGCACACTAACTGGCCTGAGAGTTTTGTCCTGCCAGCAGCAGCAACACCACCAGCTGCACCGAGCTCTTCTGTCCGCTCTACTCTGCCGCCATGGCGCCTGACCCCCTGCTCAAGAACCAGACAGACACGTTCCTGGCAGGTGCACCGCCGGCCACCGCCAGTGCAGAGTGTATCACATTCTCGGTAGTGTGGTAGGGGTGCATGGCGGGTGCATGCCTGCACAGGCCTCCAGACTGCGGTAGGAACACAAGTGAGACATTAGCGGCCTGCTGAAGCCCTGCATTGTCTGCAGTGGGCCTGGACTCCGGCCTGAAAGCATCAGATGTCAGGCGCCCGCCCCTCAATTTGGTTATCCTGGTGGACATCAGCGGCTCCATGAGCGCCCCCTTCAACAGCTACTACTATGACACAAACGGGGAGCAGCAGCAGGTGCCAGAGTCAGGTGGGCGATATCCGCATGGGCCCTCCGGCAACTGCTGAGACGGGAACTGCGCATGGCGCCCGGGTGCTGCAAAGCTGCTCATCTGTGCCCAGGGGACAGCTTTGTTCACTGTCACTGGAATTCTACCTCATCACGACAGACACAAAGTGCCTGCTTGAGCAGGACAGACGGCGCTACACTTCCGCTTTCAATACTGACTCCTGCCCTCGCAGAGCGCACTGCCGCCAAGATTGACGTGGCCAAGGACGTGGTCCAGGGAGTGCTGGACAAGCTGGGCCCCCAAGACAGGGTCTCCATTGTCCTGTTCAGTGACAATGCCTGTGCACCCAAGCCGCTGAGCCCGGTCAACTGCACCGACATGACGGCGCTCAAGAGTGCAGTCAAGGTCAGGAGACGAACCCCATGTTGTCGTTTTGTGGCATATGGTGGAACACCCTGCTGCCCTGACAAGCACTGATGCCTGCAAACATGCTCATTCTGCTGAGGCGCGCACCTGCCACCCTGGCCTGCCCACCTTGCCTGCCACGGGGAGTGGGCTGTCAGATTCGCGCATGTAGCATCTGTCATATGGAGCCTGGTGAGCCTTGGGGTTGGCACCAAGTCTCTCTCCCCACCTGATACACTCCCTGGCCCACCGCCCGAACGGCTGCAGAGGGATGTGGTTGCCACTGCCAGCACCAACGTGGCAGAGGGGTATGACGAGGCCACCAGGCAGCTCAAGGGCTGCAGGGCGTGCATGGAGGCGGGCCTGGCCAATGCTGAGAATCGGATCCTCCTCATCACAGGTATGGAGGCAGGCAGTGCCACGGGGCCTGCCTCGCATGCACACTAGTCTGTTTCCTGCCGCATGCTCCATAGTTATAAGCAAATACATGGCCATGTCTCATCATAGGCTTTCCTCCTATACATTCACATTGGTAATGCCGGCTTAGCTGCAGACGCCCAGCCCAATGCCGGGGACTACTCAGACACAGGCCTCGCTGCGCGGTTCAAGGCCAACGCGGCAGATAACATCTTTACAACACTTGTGGGTGAGGGCTGCGCCTCTGCCTGCGCTGTCAGAAAACAAATGAGATGCAGTTGAGGTGGCATGGCAAAAAACTGTCAGGTGTTGTGTGCTTTATCAACATGCAGCAACTAGTTGTTTGAGACACGCTACAGGTGTGGGTGTGGACTTCAACACCGAGCTAGTCGAGTCCATCTCCACAACCAGAGGCGCCAACTACTACTCCCTGCACACCCCAGGTAAGCTTGCAATCCCGCCAGGCGGGCTGCTTGGACCCACTCCATCAGCATGTTTGCACTATCACTGCATGCCTGCCTGCCTGCTGTCAACATCTGTGGCGCCTGCTTGTCTGTGCCCTGCTGCTCCTGAGCGACAACCATGGGGCGGGACAGTTGTCGTGCCGCGGGTCCCCACGCTGCCCCGCAGGAGAGTTCAAGCAGCGCATTGCTGACCAGTTTGACTATGCCGTTAACCCGCTGGTGTTTGACCTTAGCCTGCAACTCGACCCGGCCAGCCTGTCTGGGAGTGGGGGCTGGAAGGTGCTGCACGTGTATGGCTCCCCCAATGACAACGATACCAGCCTGTCCACCAGTGGGAAGCTAATCCAAGTAAGTCTTGAGGTCTGTCAAGAGTACTGCATGCCTGGCATCGCGTGACTGCTCCACTTTGTGTAGGCATGGGGCTTCTCAGGTTTCGCAACTCTCTGGAGGTGATGGGGTGCACATACTACATCCATTCCCTGGATGAGTACATGCCTAAGCTTCTACTGCTAGGATAGTGACGGAGTCTGGGTGGAGGAGCAGCTAGGTAAAAACCTGGATTTAAACCAAGTGGAACTCGTAGCCCCTCTGCTCGTGTGTTGAGGAACAGCTAGTGACATCTTATTAGCATGGGTGGCAGGTAGTGCAAACAGGAAATGAGAGCTGGGCGGGACTGACAGGGCTAGATTGAGAATGAGCCTGAGTCTTGCCTGAGGTCTTATGCTGTAATTCCATCCCCCGCTTGTCCCTCCCCCAGATCAACACCCTGTTCCCCTCCCCCAAGACCGACGAAGGCATCAAGGGCGGCGTGGTGCTGCTGCGCCTGCAGCCTCCAGCAGGCGGCGCCAACACCCCCCTCAAGCTGACTGTCACCTACACTGACAGATCCGGCAAGGCCGCCACCTCCCAGCGCACTGTTGGGCTGCCGGCCATGAAGGCTGGAGATGGCGGTGTGTACCAGTCAAGCGGGGTGCGCAAGGCGGTGCTGCTGGCACGCTATGTGGACTCGCTGCAGGACTGGTGAGCAGTGAGCCTCCTACCACCTCGTGATCATGGTGGCAGGCATATGACAATTGGCTCACCTGGGTCAGATAGGGGGGGTGGGGATGATGCACTAGATGTTAGCAGGGGGCCTCAGCCAGTATAGCTCGCCACCTTTGTGTTGTTGCAGTCTGTTTGCACGCCATGGGAAGAAACAGTGCCTGTGTCTTGTGGATCAGGCACAGCAGCTGGATGGTCTGGGACGACCTCCACCCACTGATGCCTGCTGGCTCCGGTATGTGTGTACATATACTGCCGGCGGACACTCTAGTACACTGATCCTCTGCAACTCGCCTCTGCAAGGATGTGCATTCTTGAGGCTATGCAGGCTGCTGAGCCAGTGGCAGACGATCGACCGCTGCGTGGGCAATAAGCCCTGCGAGCCCATCCTCGTTCCACCCGAGCTCTGCACCGTCTTCCCCGCCATGTACTGCCCCGTCCCCGTCACAACCTGGGGCATCACCCAGACCAGCCGCGGCTGCGAGCTCCAGCGCTGGCTGGTGCCCGGCAGCAGCATCCTGCCGCCGCCCCTGCCCGTCTTCCCGCCGCTGCTGGGCCGCTGGGAGCGCAAGTCCCAACGGCTGGCGGTTAACGCAGACTCCAAGGCTGCCTTCAGGTGTGTGTGCCCTGGGGTAGCTGTGGTGCATGTGGGCTTGCTCCATGAAGTCTTCATGTTGCAACTTTTCGGATCCCCCAGATCGCAGAACTGTGATGACAGCGAGGCATGGTCTGTCACTGGAGTGACACTGTGGGTTTATCCAGAGCAGAACCGCTAGAGCCATCACCTCCCTTGTGCTGAGCGCCTTTTCTGCGTCCACTGCTGCAGTGACTTCCTGCCGTACATGCAAGCCGAAGTGGCGGCCCTGAAAGACTCTACACTCAATCAAGAGGTGGACATTGTGAAGAAGCTCGCTGGCATGTGAGGGCCCAACCCCATGGCAGCACCCCGCCATGTATAGACTCTGCCACCTCGAAGTGCCCTGGGAATAAGGAACTGATGACGAATGTATATAAGCCATCATTTCTCATCATCAGCGTCCCAGGCAAGGTTGTCAACTTTTGTCACAAGGATAGCAAAAAGGGTAAATAAGTAGTGGTGGGCGCCAGGCACCCCACAACAACAACGGAGTGTATGCACATTACAGCATGTTGCAACGTCTGGATGCTACAACCGCACAATCAGATGAACAGCCTGGGTAAGCCCAGACCTCTGACAACTGACGAGGGCGTGTGCACAGCTCAGAAAACGGGGATCACCCCGCTGCTGTATTACCATCATCACCATTGAATCCAACGGTTCTTCTGGCCCACCGCCTCCTGCCCCTTCTTCTTCCTGCCCAGCAGCTTGTTCAGAGGGTTGTCGTGCCTGCAAGACAGGAAGGGTGGGTGGCTTCCAGCCGCAGCACATGGCAGCTAGAGGTAGCACCGGCCACCACCCACGAGGCATGACCCGTTCCTGGTTCATTGCTCAACCACTAGGCACAGCTCCACCTGCCCCAACCACTGCAGTGCAAATACAAAGCCAATACGAGTCCCTGCAGAGGGAGCAGCCTGCCCCAGTTTAGTCACCATGGACTCCTGGTTGCAGCTGCTTTGTGCACGCATCATAAAAATGCACAAACCAGCTTGCCGGCCAGGACCTTCTACAAGGTCCAGGCAATTCTGCCAGGGCCACAGATCTCAGCCTAGCCGGGCTTCTCCCACATAGCAGGCGAACTAACTGTCTGCCCACGAGGCAAGCTCACAAAGGGTACCCTGCGTCCGGCCCTGACAGTTGCCACCCTGCTAATCTCCTAGTCGTCATATCCGCCACAATGATGCATTGGCTCACTTGGACAGCAGCCGGTCCAACTCTTCACCCCGCACGAGCGCCAGGTCAGCGTCGCTTCTGATGCTCTTAATGTCGTCGAACCCAGCCTCCAGCAAGCCCTCCAGGCAGGTCAGAGTTGGGCCCCGCTGGCCCAGCCGTGCATAGGCACATGCCATGTTGTACAGCGCAGCGTGCTCCTCGCCTTCAGAGGGACAGCTGTACTCTCGCACGGTGCCTGCGGAATGCATGCAAGGGTTGGGCGTGAGGCTTACGGCCTGGCTACAGAACAGTATCTTACTTTTGCGATTGTTTACTATTCAAGGGAAGCCCGCAGCTCACCACACAGGCACTTTGCGATAGGCAATTGCAGGCATTGTGAGCAAGCAGGCAGTCTGGGGCAGACATGAGACGCAAGCTAGACAACAATCTGGTCGGCAAGCGGAAAGCAAAGGCTGCCTCGACTCACCGCTAACGCGCATTACACCGCTGCCTGGAAGTTCCAACGCAGTCTCAAAGAGCTCGATTGCAGCCTGGTAATCCCCTGCTTTGAACTTGTCCAGCCCCAAGTTGATGGCCTCCCGACACCGCTGGGGCCTGCATAGGCTGTTAGGTCTTGCTGAGCTTACCCAAGCTCAGCCTACTTAGCTTGGTTAGCTCAGCACTGATGGTGTGCTGAGTGTTGTGCTGAGTGTTAACCCTCATAGGCTGTGGCCAAACAATGTCCACCAAGGAAAACTCTCACCCAGTTGCTGCTTTTGCATTGATTATTTTTTGGCCTGCTGGCTTAGCGCCGGCCTGTGACAGGGCTTCAGAGGGTTCATCGAAGGCAGAAGGCTCAACCACGTCAGTCTGCCTGCAAGGCACTGGGATGTATGCCAAGTGAGAAAGCTTATTTACTGGCTTTGCGCTTGATATTTTGCCACTCAGCACGTCAAGCAAGGCAGCGCAGTACCTTGCAACCCACCGCTTGTCTCTTTGGATTAGGTCCAACACCCGAGTCGCCTCTGCCCTGACAAACACTGCTGAGCGTCTTGGCCTGCGGGCAGCTCCAGCTTGCATGTACCTGCCCGCCAGTACTGAACTAGGCAGCAGTAGCTGAGCTTGAGGTGCCATGGTCACCATTCTGCTGTGCGAGTGCAACGAGCTTGCTTTAGACCACTCGCTTGAGCTTGGCTGCCCAGTTCACAAGTTCCCAAAAGTGGTAGGGTGACCTCATATTAGTCTGGTTACTAAAGAGCGCAGGGTGGACAAGATGTTGCAGAACTGGGGACACTTGTGGCCTGGCCCGACTTAAACTGATGCTAGTATTCACTGAGCTTGTCACTATCGGCATGTAGGTGTCATGCATGGCATGGTAAGTGCACTAGCTGCACAGCTGTACCTGATTGGAGGCACGAGCAGACCTGCCTCAGTGCTCAAAGCTTTCTACACAAGGCCTTGGATATCAGCGAGGCGGCCGCATAGCCTGGGCCAAGGTCGTCTCAGTCAGTCCAGCTTGTCCAGCAGGAGATGGGCGCACACGCACCTCAGAAAGGACTTTGCAGCCCAGGCCAGCAGTGGGAAAAATCAGGAGTTGTTAGATGGCCATACCCGCGGCAGCAGCAGCACAACCGCGCTGGGAAAGGTTAGCAAGCCGCTGCGCAGAATAGAAGCGCCAAGGTTGCCATTCTTGAGTGCACCCCTTGCACAGGAGCACATTGTGCTGCAAGAATTGATAACCTCTGCACCCTGACCAGGTCATGGCGGCGCAAGCCAACTTTGTGCGAGTCAAGGTCGAGACTGTCGAGGGCGCAGCAGCGTCAGGATCAGGAGCTGCTGCTGCAGCAGGGCCCCCGCCACGCAGCCGCCTCCTCTGCGTAGTGCGGGGTCTGTTGAAAAAGATCAAACAGAGCGTGCTAGTGGGGGATGAGGTCCGAGTGGTCGGCATAGACTGGGCAGACGGCCGCGGTGAGCCCTCTCCAGCGTTGCTCGTGGAGCCCTTTGCTTGCTTCGGCCCTGCCTGGAATGAGGCAGCCCTGCAGGCAGCAAGGCCTCCTGGGACACAAAAAATCAAAGCCAAAGCTCACCTGATTGTCTGGGTGATATGTGAGCAAGCGCTCAAGCGCAGTGTAGTAACAAGCGCCGATGCAGTGCCCTTCGGCAGCGATTCGTGGAGTGACCCTTGCTGCCTGTGTGGCCCCTGAATGTGCAGGCATGGTGGAGGAGGTGCTGTCTCGCCGGAGCGAGCTGTCAGACCCCGCGGTAGCCAACGTGGACCACATGGTCCTGGTGTTTGCAGCAGACCTACCACCCTGGCAACCAGCGCAGGTGAACATGGCGGCAGCCGCACTTGTCTGAGCCCTGCCGACTTCGTACATCCTCCTCTGACGGGAATTCCCCTTTCCTCCACACCCGTGCTTAGCGCGCTTGCTTGGCACAAGGATCGACCTGAGATGGCCTCCTTCCATTTGCAGTTATGCCGTTGGTTAGGTTTCAGTTATCTGCAGGGCTGCGTGCAGTGACTGTCGGACGGTGAGGCCTGCTGCAGGTCACTAGGTACCTGGTGGGTGCTGAGGCCGCTGGGCTGCCAGTGACCCTGGTGGTGAATAAGGCGGACCTGGTGCCGCCAGAGGACGTGCAAAGCATTGTTGACCAGGTGCGGCTGTGCTGAGTTCAGACTTCCACCTTTCGGCAAGCCGATTGGGCTCTGGATTCGAATGTGAGGGCTCCTAATGTGTGCAAGGGCCTTGTCGGCTGGTACTCACTGGCCTTGTGCATGTCACGGTGCCTCACATGCAGCTGCCTTGCACAACTGCTCCTGGTGGCGTGCCACAGTCTCACTCATACACCGGTGTCTGCATGGCAGGTGGCTGCTTGGGGTTACCAAGCACTGCCGGTCAGCGTGGTGAGTGGGACGGGGTTGCCTGCGCTGTCAGAGCAGCTGCAGCGGCGGGTGTCTGTGGTGGCGGGGCCCTCTGGGGCCGGCAAGTCGTCCATCATTAATGCGCTAAGGTTGAAGTCAGCGGGGATGGACGGGTCACTGGAGGCCATGCTGGCTCAGCCCACTAGCCCACATGGCAGCAGCAGCGTAGGTGATAGCAGCGTAGACGACAGTAGTGGGGGCTGCGAGACTGTGAGCAGCAGCAATGGCATTGCTGAGCCAGGGCATGCTGGTCATATGACAGCTGATGGCCGGAGCAGCAGCAGCAGCAGTCTCGTTGGCACAGCAGTTACTGCAGAATTTGATACTGCACTTGGACCTAGCCGAGAGGCTAGCGGCAACACAGCCCTGCTTGCTGGTACGCCTCCGCCTCCGCCGCAGCAGCAGCAACAGTGGGATGAAGGGGCGGACGTGCACCAGCCGAAGAGCCAAGCAGCCCTGCTAGACGAGAGCTCGCTCGAAGCGGCTGGGGATGGCTGTCAGTGTGCAGCAGGGGAGGTGGAGGCTGCTAGTGAGATAGAGCTCCAGGCAGTCGGCGATGTGTCACAGCGCATAGGCCGTGGCAAGCACACCACCCGCAACGTGACCTTACTGGAGCTGGGTGGTGGGGCGCTGTTGGCTGACACCCCCGGCTTCAACCAGCCCGTCCTGGACCTGCCTGCGGCACAGCTGGCGGATGCCTTTCCTGAGATTCGGCGCATCCTGTCAGATCACAGGTGAGGGCCTGCTGGATGGCAGGCTGCTGGACTGCAAGGCAATGGGGAGCAGGGAGCGCTGTGAGCGGTGACCCAGGCCGGGGGGCACGACCTGCCAGGACCGTGCCAGTCCGCCCTGACTTGTGGGTTGGTCCTTGCATGGTATCCAGTCGGCAGCTTGTATCATGCATGGAGCCTGCAGCAGCTGCCGTCCCCCAGACAGGCCCAAGACGCAGCCGTGTCTCGTGGCAGCTACGCCCATGCTTCTCTGCAGGTGTGCCTTCGGGAACTGCCAGCACTTGGTGGAGCCAGGGTGTGCTGTGAGGGAGGCAGAGTGGGACCGGTACCCCTACTATGTGGACCTCCACGCTGAGCTGGCGCAGCATGAGCAAGTTGAATTAGAGCGGGCGGCCAGCAAGAAAAAGCGGGAGGGCAATGTCAGGTGAATAGGCTGCTGGGGGGTGCTTGCTACCAGGGGCGGCTGCAGGCGCTGTGCAACAAGAGGTGCCTCTGTGGCCTGCGTGGGGATGGCTCTTGCTATGCTGAAGTGGCGCTGAATCGAGGCACTCATGGCAGCGTGTCCCTCCTGTGCTTGCCAGCGCTGAACCTTGGACCTGTGCTCTTAACCCCTGCAGCGGGGTGAGCAATAGCCAGGCATTGCTAATGTATGCAGATTGCACAGGGACTGTAACGGTTGTGACTGTCGTGCGCTAGCGTGGCTGGCAAGGAATGGCTGCTCTGGCAGAGCACTTTGGTCTTATTCAACTCAGCGTGCTCCTCCTGCCTTGCACAGGTTCAAGAGCCGGGCGGGCGGCAAGCAAGGCATGGAAGCTCGCCTAGAAAGCAAGAGCCACCGCCGCGTGTCGCGGC
Organism: Parachlorella kessleri; assembly: GCA_001598975.1. Lineage (NCBI taxonomy): Eukaryota > Viridiplantae > Chlorophyta > Trebouxiophyceae > Chlorellales > Chlorellaceae > Parachlorella > Parachlorella kessleri. Next base: position 106,726 of record BBXU01000139.1, read on the forward strand.
GCTCTGTCAAGCAGTCCGTGTCACAGCTGGCCAAAGGGGTTGACGAGGATGGGAGTGACTACTGAGTGCCTGCCAGGTAGCTGAGTTGCCTGGTAGGTCGTGGAGCCAGACACTTTGCAGCCTGGCAGACTTGCTTCAATGCGCACCTTCCTAGTACGCAGCTCAGTACTCTAATGAGGCGTCAATGCCACTCACAGGTTGCAGTGCCTCAGAAGGACGTGAATATGACCCCTTTAAAAAAACAAACCAACAATGAAACCCAGTGGCTTTGGCACTCGCATCATGTAGAATACCTGTACACTTTCATGTGCATCAACCGTAGTGAGCTGAAAAACTGATGCACAAGAATATGAAATACACTTGGAAGCAGCTGCCTAGAGCAGAGACACAGCTGCCCCGGCTGAAAGGTACCGCTGTCTTCCCACATCAGTCATCATCCACAAACTCCTTGCCGTCAGTCCTGCAGGGCAGCAAGGTGCCGGCAACTTCAGGTAAAGCTTGGTTTACTCCTCAAAACCACATGCGCCGCCACAGCTTGACAGCCACCATCAAATGCTAACACCCAGAGAATCGATTCCACCAGGCCTGCGCCAAGCACAGCACTTCTGCCAGGCAGCCTACACTCCCTGTCGAGCACAGCCTGCCCTTACTCACCAGTGGGGTGGCCGAATAGCTGCAATCTCCTCCCGCGTCATGTACTGCCCTGTGGCTTCCTTGGTGGCCCTGTTCAGCGCTCGTATCTCCTCCAACCGCTCCTCGTCGCGCTCAGCCCGAGATATGTAGAAGGCTGGGACGCCGACGCCCAGCACCAGACCAACCACAGCGCCCAAGGCCGCTATCTGGGTGTCCCTGCAGGCAGCCCGGGCAGCTCGTGTCAGGCGTGGAGTGCAGTTATGATGTACAGGGGACCATGTTTACGGGACAATGAGCTACTATTATGGGCTGTTGGGTGCTCAGCTGTTGCCAACGTACAGCTGGCCACAGCTCTGAATCTATCCCAGACTGCCGTGAGCAGGTGACATGTCAACATGCAGCAAGCCTTCCCAAGTACTAGGTACAACTTCGACGGGTGATATGGTACAAAACCAACACACAAAATAGACTTCAGCCAGCCATCAAGCAAGCAGCTAGGGGCACACCCAAGTCAACCACACTGTATCTGACTACTCACGGGTCACTCCAGTCAATCTCCAATGCTGCCACTTTCTGCAGCTGCTGCCTTCTGCAAGGTACCGGGCTGGATGGGAGGAACGGGCGCCGGCAGGGTCGCGCTGCACTAAGGGAGGTACGAGCTGGTGCACTGCACAATGCTGCCCTCATCGCGCTAAGTTGCTGTGGTGAAACTCTGAATTTAGTAACAGAAATGCCAGCTGAAGCCCTGCAACTGGTTCAGGCAACAGGGTAGCCTGTGGTGGCATTTGAAGGGGGTCGACCCCAAATGTCCCCGCCAACTTTGGAGGTGAAAGCTGAGGCCATGCCGACCTCCCCACCAGTTGGCCTGGGAACTGGTCCGTGTGGTTAGTCTTCTGTCCTTGCCCCACCATGGCCAGTACTGTGCTCCTTGCTGCCAATGTGCGCTGCCATGGCCTGGTGGTGGCTAGCGCAGCCCGGCGTGCGCCCCTCGGCGGACTGAAGCCTCTGCGGCGGCTGGTCAAAGCCAACGTAGCTGCTCCCCTGCCCGCTGTGGAGGAAGCACCTGTCGTTGCCCCGGAGCCCCGCTTCGAGGTGGGGTGCCAGCTTCACACGGTTTATCCGTACCTTGCATGTAGTGACGGGCTACAAACCAGCGGGCTAGCATCAGTGAGGGAAATGCGGGTTGAAATGTGTTAGAAGGGCACTACTATATGGAACGGGGCTTCGGCATGCATTATTTGTCACCTCTGGTGCCAGCCTTATGTTTGAAACACCAGAGTCCGCCCTGTGATTTTTGCAGGGAGGACAAAGGCTGGCCAACCCACCGCCCTTCAGCCTGCAAGACATCAGGTGGGTCAGCAGTGGTGTTGATCACTTTGAGTTTTGGTGGAGCCCTTGTGCTGTCAGGGCCAACATCGCCCCTTGCTCTGGTGGCTTACCAGGCCTTAAACTTTCGAGCAAGTGATAGCCCTATAAGAAACATTGCCCCCTCATTTATATATTTGACACTGTATTGCAGGGATGCTATTCCCAAGCACTGCTTTGAGAAGGACGTGTTCCGCAGCTTCGCCTACCTAGCGCTTGACGTCGGAGTCGTGTGTGCGCTGGCCTATGGCGCTTACCACCTAGACAACCCCCTGGTCTGGCCGCTGTACTGGCTGGCGCAGGGTACCATGTTCTGGGTAAGGCTTATCCTTGGGCTGTTGCATGGGAACCATCGAGCCGCTATTCCCCTGCTGCACCTATGCCGACCCTGCTGCACCTAGGCTGATTAGCGACGACGTGCGCGTCGAGCTTTTTGCATTTTAGTGAACCTGCTATCAGAGCACCTGCTATCTCGGCTGTAACACATGACATTTAATTGTGAGCAGTGGGATAAGCACCACGGGGCCTGAAATCACGCTCCATTTTGCGTGCAGGCCCTCTTTGTGGTGGGTCACGACTGGTAAGCCTATAGGACTTGATATAGCTATGCTTACAGTTCCGCAAACATGTGCTTTCCATCACCAGCGCTGCTGTGGTTGAGCCCTGTATTCTTTGGCATGCGCGCCTAAGGCAGGCCCCTAAGGGGAGTTGCATGTTCCTGCCTGCAGCGGCCACCAGAGCTTCAGCAGCAACAAGGCCCTCAATGACTTGGTTGGCAACATCACCCATGCTTCCATCCTGGTGCCCTACCATGGCTGGCGCATCAGCCATCGCAAGCACCATGCCAACCACGGTGCGTGCCATGAGCTTATGTAGTGCAGGCATGGACGGGCTGTGGGACTGGCCACTGTTTGTAAGGTTTTGAGACCTCATGTGTAAGTTATTGTTGCATGAGCTTGCTGCTCTAGCACTCGCATGGTTGCTCCCTGATGTGGTCTCTCCCAGAGTCGCGCCTATGGTAGGCAAAGGTGCTTACTGTGACCAGCGATTATTATATACCTGCAGGCCATGTGGAGAATGACGAGTCCTGGTACCCTGTGACGTGAGTATCGCTGGGTACCTAAGGTTGAATGCACAACAAAGGCACAGGAAAAGCACAGCTGGCTATAGCCAACTGGGGCTTTCAGAACACGCTTTGGCATGGGGTATCCATCGACCCCGAAGCTGCACCCTGCCAGTGCCTTGCTGCCCTTCCTGGTTCAGTCGGTGGCCATGTGATTGAACTTGGTTGCACCTGTTCTATATGCGGCTCTCAAAACCAGCCTCTTGCATCTCGGGTTACTTACGCTCCTGGCGGGCCCGTCCGTGCAGTAAGTCAGTGTACGATGGCCTGGACTTCCTGACCAAGCTGGGCCGCCTGGTGCTGCCCGGCCCCCTCTTTGCCTACCCCTTCTACCTACTCCGCCGCTCCCCCGGCAAGAAGGGATCCCACTATGACCCCGAGTGCGACTTGTTCACCGACGCGGAGGGGCCACTGGTGGGTGTTGGGCCCCGGTGCTGGGCCTGGCCGCAATGGTTGGGTGACATAGCCGTGGATTGGTTGTCTGCTGGCCCGTGGTTTAGCCACGGGTGTACGGACGCTTGCAGTGTCGTGTACCAGGCATGGCCCCGCCACCCGTCAGCAGCCAGCAGCCAGCAATGACGACCGCCCTGTCCATCATGACCATCCCATGCCGTCTGCCTAAGGCCGTTGGAGCCCTGGTTGATCGTGGTATCACCCCTAAGGGGCCATTTGCAAGGTCTTCGGTCGCCATGAATGTTTTGTGTGAGCGGCATGTGTTGTACATCTGTAATGGTCTTAGCTGAAGTGCTGCCTGTCCCCGACTCTGTGCCTGCGTGCAGGTGGAGACCACTAACAAGTTCCTGTGCCTCCAACTGGGCCTGCTGGCGGGCCTTGCGCTCACACTTGGGCCCGGCATGATCTTCAAGCTGTACGCGGTGCCCTACTGGATCTTTGTTGCCTGGCTGGATGTGGTGACGTACCTGCACCACCATGGGCCCAGCGATGAGAAGGAGCAGGTCCCCTGGTACCGCGGCGAGGTGCGCCTGGCTCTGGATGTGGATTTTTGTTGCAGGCGGCCCATGCCAGGGTGTGCCTGTGGACTGTTGCACATAAAGTGGGATGTCGTGCGCCTTCTCACGAGCGGTGGCCGGGTGTTGTTCTCCTTGATTGCACACCAGTGGCCCCTGCCCTTTCAACCCTGGTGGCCGCCTCTGGGCTGCCAGTGTTGCTCAACGTCTGGGAAGCTGCAGAGCCTCTTGATTTTAATCCATGCGACCCTCGTTGGGCTTGCACTGCACGAACAAGCATAGGCGGCCCCGGTTCTGATGGCCTCGTCCACCTTGCCTGCTCGTGCAGGAGTGGAACTACATGCGCGGCGGCCTGAGCACTATCGACCGTGACTACGGTATCTTCAACAAGGTCCATCATGACATCGGCACGCACGTGGTGCACCACCTCTTCCCCCAGATCCCCCACTACAACCTGTGCGAGGCCACCGAGGCCGTTAAGCCGGTGCTGGGAGATTACTACAGGTGGGCTGGGGGCTGAGCGGAGGGTGGCTGGCACATTTCTTGTGTTTCCCGACGACAGCTTGAATGGTCGTGCTGGGCTGAGGTTTGGTTGTTAGGTTAGAGGTGAGGTGGCTGCGGCGGACCTGGATGGGGGACAGCGCTGCACAAAACACATCCTGTGCTTGCTGATGTGGCTGATGTGGCTAGCCAATTGCCTGGGACCACATGGTTTAGTCAATGATAGTCAGCATGTCAGCCAGTATGTATCCCATTGGATTTCAGCCTTGCTCTCTATCACTGGTGGCCAACCATGTCAGTCCTGGTGTGGGACATGTTAGCGGCATGGTGGTTACATGCATGCTTGAAGACAGCTGCTGTGTCGGCCTGCTGAAAACCCTGCTATGTCTTTGTATGCTTGCGCTTGCAGGGAGCCGGAGCCCAGCCCTGGCATCTTCCCCACCCACCTGCTCGCTCCCTTGTTCCGGTCATTCGACCGGGATCACTTTGTGGCAGACGAGGGGAACATTGTGTTCTACCAGCGTGACCCTAAGCTGCGTGACCCCAGCATCCTTTTTAATAAGGAGTAGGCGCGTTGTTGCCTGATGCGGCAGCTCGCTGTCTGGCTTCCTGGCCTGCTGGCGTTTTCCAGCGAGGCTTGACTGCCGTCGTGACCCAGCAGCCGCCAACGCTGACGGTGGGCCTGCCCCCACTGCCAGGTGGCCCACAATGCTGACGGCCATGCTTTCTTCGTGCGTGGTCTATTGCGTACTATAGTCCTGTGGCTCGAATCCGTTCCCAATTGTGGTGTTCTGAACAAGCACTGGGATTTCTTAAGCGCTGCTGTTTTTTTATGCACTTTGTGCTCCCGCTAGGCTTGTCCACCAGACATCCATGTGGCCGGGGGAGGCAGTCGGCCCTACTCTGAACTTAATCTTTGAGTATGGTATGATCTGTTTAGCACTTAGGGTATGCAGCCTTGGTTATCAGTCGCATTTCATTGCTCGCAGGTTGGCCTGCATAGGCTGGCTTTCATCTTGCTCCCTCCCTTCTTGGCTTGCTCAATATCGACTCCCATGCGCCGCAGGATAGTGCTCCCAGTCTGGTCAAGCATGTCTAACAAGCCTAACTTATAATAGAGTACTATCACACCTTAGTGATCGCTGCTTGCCTATGTAACACAAGACGGCCCTGTAAACTACATTTTTTCTAGCAGTGGTCATGGTGTCAGAGTGTTGTTTTTGTCACATGGTGAGGAGACGAACAGGCTTCACAAGTGCCAGGTTTGATGCGCACAGCATGGCAAGCACCCCTACAATACCGAGTCCTTGCCATGGCACAAACGGCACAAGGATTGCTATAGCCTCTCCCTTCTCCGGTTGCCCCGGTTCCCACCCAGCACTTCTACCGTCTGCAATACCCCCCAGTCGCTGCCTGCTTTATCACTAGAGAAGGCCGGCACATGCTTGTCAGCTGGCCCTGTCGTGTTCATGGCCAGCTGCCTTCAGCAGAACCTGGTGCCTGCCAGCTCCTCTACTGTGGCTGCTAGCTGGGCGTGGCCGGCTGCCCCGCCTTCCAGCACTGCATCCAGCTGAGAGGAGCCGTGCACCCGCAGGCCAGCGCTGCGGAAGGCGAAGGTGGAGGCAGGCCAGGGTGCCAGCGGGGAAGCGCGCATGTGTTCCAGCAGGGCTTGACGCTCGCCGCGCGGCCGGGCGTACTTGCCGCTGGCAAATGGCTGCAGGGTGGGGGACAGAGGGCGCTGGTTTGGGTGGGTAGTAGTGGGTAGCGGTCGCAGTGTGAGCATGAGCATGCAGTGGCCGTGGGAGACAGGGAGGTAGAGCAGCTAAGCGCTGGCTGGGGCCCCTTACTGCCGCCAAGGCATGCTGTCAGTGGCCTGGTGGTTGCAACTACCTATACTCTCACAATCACTGGGTCCAGAAGGAGACCCTTGTGCACATGAGAACTGCACCCTCCAGCGGCCATGTTGCGGTGGAATCAAAGGCCCACCTGTGCATAGCAGCACTCGGGCTCTGGGAGCAGCAGGCAGCCGCGGCGGTCCACGACGGACGGCCCCTTCTCTGCCTGGCCACCGGACTCGCTGCTTCTCCACCACTGGTCCAGCACCCCCCACAGGTAGCCGCGGGGGTAGCGCCCGCCCTCCGCTCCCTGGCAGCAACGGCACAGTTGAGTGGGTTGGGTGGACTCTTTGTGCTGCCTGTGGGGGTTTACCACTGGTGGCTGCCGCCTGGGCGTCCAGCCAAACACAACCCGGCCTATGTCCAACACAATAGGCCCTAAAGGCTGGGTATGAGGACTGTGCCAGCCAGCCATGTTCGCGGGGGACCAGCGCTCACACCTCCCACGGAACACAGTAACACAGCCGCGACAAACAAGCTGCAGCCAGCCCACACCCAGACTCACATTTGCAAGCACGACCGTGAAGGCCTCGAACTCGGCCTGAGCGACAAAGTTCCTGGTAGAGGCATACAGCATGAGCACATCGTGCAGCGCAGCATGGCTTGGGCCAGCAGAGCGCAGCACGCCCGCCAGCATGCGCAAGCCCGCCTGGGCGTCCTGCAACAGGAGTGACGGAGCACGCACGCCTAAGGCGAGTTTCCAGGGACGCAGGGCATGGCACGGCTGTCCCTCTGGCAGGAGAGGGGTCCATTCACACCCGTCGTGGAGGAGCGAGA